>JAQGBI010000950.1:0-11937 GCA_034698325.1 Sminthurinus elegans | reverse complement strand
AAACGGATCTCTCGGCTCATTTATTTCATTTAGATATTTTGTCCATTACAACTTTGCATGTCCTCCTCCTCTCAAAGTTAAAATATAGATATGCTGTATGAGTAAATGTACAAAATGATAAAATGCTCATCATCCTTATCATAATTCATAATATATGATTATACTTACTAATAACTAATAACAAATAACAAATAACAAATAACGATTCTCTGAAAACCAGACACCAAAAAAGCATGATACAATATTTACTTACTCTGTGTACTGTATATTGTACATTGTGTATTGTGTACTAATGTGATATAAAGTGTAATTTAATGGGAATGACGAATACCAATAAATATTTTAAACAAAAGATACAAGTAGTATTCTAGTATTCATAAATATACACCATGTATTATGTATTGTGTATAATTTCAAAGAGCTTATTAATAATATCTACAATCTACAATCTACAATCTACGATCCACATCATCATAATATTATTCTCAATTCTCAATCCTCAATTCTCACTGTCGTCGTAATAAAAATAAATAAAAAATAGACATTGTTCAAGTACCAAATAATGCGATATTACACATCATTCATTATACATGTACTTACTATTATAAATGCCAGAGTAGATACTAGATACTACAATTAGAATACAATACGTTCTTTTCATTTTATCCGCAAGCTTTTTTTTCTTGCTACGAATAGAATGGTAAAATAAGATAGCACGCTTACGTATTGTATATTATACTATAGGAGCCTATGTATGTGAACAAAGCTTACAGCGTACAGTTTGTGTAGCATCAAATAATAAATATTTCTGTGAATGATGAAGAGTTTTTCAACACATGTACAATGTATTCACACACGACACATGTAGCTAGTGTTTAGTGTGTAATGTGTAGTATCCATGTATCATGTATACATAAAAAGTAATAAATATATTAGTAAGTGTAGTGAGTAGTAAAGTAGTAGCGTATTAGTGCCAGACACTTTCTGGTATGAGAAAAATTAGATGAAATGTTTTTGTACGCTGTATGTAGTGTATTTAGCACATGGAACATATCAACATCAACATTCAACAACGACTTTACGTTTATCATCAGGGTGATGTGGATGATAATGATGATTATTAACTTTAGTAAGAAGAAAAATTATGACTTGAATCTCTGTCGTAGGATTATTATTATTATCACTATTACCTTCATACAGAAAAATTAATTTGATTCTAGATTTCTAGATTCTACGTAGGATATGTACATAAATCCCAAAGTACACCGTACACTGTATATACATCACACATTTACAATTTATAGAAATGTAAAAGCACTCTGAGGTTTTTTTTTCTTCACATGTTTTTGTTCTGGATTCTGAACATATTTTGTATACTTTGTAACAAAAGTAACAAGGTAAAAAACACCGCAGTACAATGTGCAAAGCTTGGTATTTGATTATTTGGTGTTTGGCGTTTGCAACAAATTGCAACTTATGCATGTATAGTGTATGTATGTATAGCGTGATATTGTATTATTTCTCCCTGAGGGCTATATGCTTGCATTAGATCATAAACAAACCTTTTTTATTTCAATGTAGTAATGAAGATGAGGATGAACAAGAGAATAGTGATTGTGATGGTGATGACGGCGCTTTAAACCTATATACATGTAACATATAAGCTACAATTTACAAATCTGAGCAAGAACAAGAGAAAAAAAAACAGAAACTGCAAATAGTCTACAAAAGTACAGATAAGGATATAATCATGATATTATTATGCTAATGTGTAAAACATGGAACATAGAACACACTGAGTGAACTACAGAGTGAATGAGTGAGTGAGCAAGGAGCTTGAAAAACGGATTATCTTTTATCCTTAACATCGTTATTGACAATTGACTGATTGTAAGTACGAGCTCGTGTGTGCTTAGTGCTTAGTGACTTATTTGTACACTATGAATTTATTAACATGGCATTGGCATTGCATTGCATTCATGCATACTTTTTTCCTTTTTTCCTCTCTAGATCCAATCCAACTGGATTGGATTGGATTGGCTTGAATTGGCTATGCATTCTACATATGCAATTTATATAAGTCAAGCTGATTATGTAATGCTAGTATTTTTAAGCTATAATATGTCATTATCTTCAATCTAGAAGCTAGCATTTAGAATCTAGAATCCAGAAGAAATGTTATATACAACATTTCATACATATTATACTGAAACTTTTTTGGTATGTTCAAATGAAATATTATCCATAAAATAACTTGAGGATCTGGTAGGAAAATTAAGAAGCGTATAATGTTATTATTATTATTATAGTGTATTTAACTGTGCTTCGCGTGAACATGGCACATTTTGTACACACTACGCTTCGCAAGTTTTGGACCCGGCTATCCACTATCAGGAAATTTAAAAATCACATTATACAATCTACTATAGTAGAAATACATAATATCATTATCATTATCCTTGTTCATATTACACTACAATCTACAATGTATTTTTTCCCTTCTTTGTCATTTCTATTTAGACACAATGGATAATATGCACAAAAAGTTTGATTATTATTATTATGATTCCCATTTTTATTATGATTCCCATTTTTATTCATACCTCCTTTATTCTACTTACTTACTTACCTGTTCAGTCCACAAATGTTTTTTAGTTGTCATATTATACCTTTTATCTTACAGATAAATACATATCCTAGAAAAGTATTTATGTATGAGTGAGTGACTGAGTGTGCTAGAATTAACTACAACCTTTTTCCCTTCTCCCTTTCTTCTCCCTGTCTTCTTCTTCTTCTTCTTTTTGTTATTGTTGTTTTCTACCTCGTCGTCGTTTTTTTCTGTTATGTTTTGAGTTGTGAGTCTTCAGTTTTGAGTTTTTGAGCTTTGAGCATTGAAACCCCTGCAAGAGTAATAATAATCCAAAAAGAAAAAAAAAGAGTATAATCCGGACAAAAAGGCAAAGGTAAATCAGATGAGAGGGGAGAGAAAAAGTAAAAGAAAGAAAAGAAAAAAAAGGATAGGGTTTACGACATTTAAAAAGCTATGAGCTTAGAGAGTAACTTGAGTGTAAACGAGACACACAATGAAAGGCAGGGGAAAAAAATCCAAAAGCAAGTTCGGTTTAGCTTTTATACAATACAGTGTGTATGTGTATTGTAAATGTACATAATGTGCATATCCAGATATTCTTATGAAGAAGACGAGAAGATGAAGAGTGAAGAGGGAGTCTGACACACCTTGTGACTATGTACCACGATAAATGTTTTCATCCTTTTCTTTCTTTCTTTCTTTCCTTCTTTCGTTATTTCATCCTCAGTGGACTGTAGAACCTTGTGTGTGTTTATGTACCGGCAACCTTGGATTAAATGCCTAGGAGTGTATATTATAAAGCCAAGTAGATATGTAGATATGTAATATGCATGTACTGATACAAATTATAGATTTTTAATATGTAGTAAAGTAACAGCTTCACTTCTACTCCACACTCTTTTCCTCTTTACCCTTTACACCAGAATTTATCGACTCTATTATTATAAATATTGACTTTATTAGAGTATAAAGTGAGAAGATTCAACTCTTTACTCTTTTAGTATGTAAATCTGTGAAATTCTAGATCAATTGAAATATTTATGTGTAAAAGTAATGCTTAAAATTTATATACATGAAGGATGTATAAGCTGTAACCATTTGACTTTGATTCTACATTTTTTTTTGCATTTGCAAATAATATGAGTAATAATTACTTCTTGACAGACGTTTCATTTTTGGATTTAGATTTAGATTTAGATTTGGATTTCAATCTGTAATCTGTACAATATAAAAACATATAAACGTCTTGGTTCATGATTCTTGACTTTTGAGTTTTGAGTTTGGAGTTTTGAGGATTTGTCGGCATTATCATGCTGATATTACGCGTGATATTCTATCTTTTATCTTTGGCACTCTATTTTATCCACACATAATAATGTGTACAGCGTACACTCTACAGTAGAGCATTGGATAAGGAATATAAATGTACATCTTTAATCGTGTATGTACATTGTACATGTATGCACACATAAATGAAATGTCGAGAAAAATTAATACATGGTTCTTTTTTTTTCCTCCTCCTCCTGTGTTTCTTGTTCGTCATTTTATTTTTAAAAAACTTGAAGTTGAAAGTTGGAAGTTGGCAAGTCCTCTCTCCATTTAAATATTATAATTCTGCCAAAATGTTCAATTCAGCTTAGCTTAGGTTAGCTTTTATCTTAGCTTAGCCCATCATCATCATCACCATCAGCCCATGAGCAGTTGCTCTGTAATAAAATAATTATGAGTCCTTATTTAACTATCTTGAAGAGATCTCTGTGTAGCAATCAAATATCAAAGGCATATGTTTGGACAACAACGAGGCGAAAAGGAGAAGGAAAAGTGTAGAATATATACATTATACAAGCTACACATGTGGAAGGTAGATACATATTCATGGATATAAAAGAAACAAGTATGGAGACAACGAGGAATAAATTCTCTCTCCTGTTTTTCATTACTGTAGATAGTAGATACATAATCGTACTACCTCTACACTCTACACTCTATACATTATATGCAAACACTATGAGCACTACGTACTATAGTGTGTGCATTAAATGTTTGTATAATGGGATACTCGGTAACAATAATAATATACATATTAAGTGGAGAATGAGCAAGATATTAAAAAATACAAAGTTTTAGCAAGCTTTGATAACTCGTAGCCGAACAACGAACAACGAACAACAACCGGTTTAATAATACTTAAAACTCAGGCGGTGTACGAATTACGTACCATGTACTCTGTACTCTGTGCCATGTACGAATACGAAAACGAATACGAATACAAAGACTGAGAAGAGAAGAAAGAGGAATGAGTTTGGTATGAATCAGAATTTTGCTTATTTACTCCCATATACCCATTTTATTAGTCGAGTATTGCTGTTCTAAAGCAATTCCAGAAAACACGTATGTAGACTGTACGCTGTACACTGTGTATTCCATACAAAAAGCAATCTGTTCTCAAGTCGTTTTCTCCCACTTATATCCATGTATCGTACACTGTACATTGTGCATTGTACATTCTACACGTATTTCGTGGAAGGAAAAACGGAATACATACCTACAATACTACATACTAGTCTGTATATTTTATATGCCGTATGCGGCTTGGTAGTTGTGTGTGAAAGACAGACAGATACAGAGGGAAAAGGGAGGAAAAGATAGATAGATAGAAATACAGAGAGAGAGAGAGCAAGACAGACAGAATGTTCAACTAGAGCTAAAAACCGAATCTATCTGCTGTCTAAAAGAGAATGAAATGATGACCCGTGGGCTATCTTTCTCCATCTTTATCTTCCTCTCTCCTCAGCTAACGATAAGTGCTTGCTCTCATATCTACATGTATGTGGATATGATACATATGTACAATGTACAACGTACAGTCACATCTACTCACATACACACATGTACTACTGATTCAAATACAACTACAACAAAACATGCATGTACTAGTACAACGAATAGGAATATGAATGTGAATGTGAATACTAGAATACGAGAAGAACCATGTGTAAAGTTATTACGCCAACAAATGTACTCGTACACTTGTAAATATCTGTGTAATATTTGTACATGTATTTATACATGTACGTGTCGCCTTTTTTGTATTTATACAGACTATTTTCTCTCTACCTCCCTTTGTACATATTATTTGTATAATGTTTACGTTGGTTTTCCTTTGGTTTGTCTACATTCTACATGGATGGCTGCTATGTATTATGATTATTGTGTGTATGTGTGTGTGTGTGTTTCTTTTTTGTGTGTTGAGTGTTGACTGTCTCTCTTTCCCTTTCTCTCTCTGTAATTTTTCTGTCCGCATTGAATCTATCTGCTGTATACATATAGAGAAAAATAAATAGAAAAGGCAAAACCAAAAGCAAAACCGAGCTAAACAAGCACGCAAATTCTGCCAACTTGTCGTTAGAAAAGAAAATACTACATGTGTACAATGTGTCTGTATACGTATAATATATAGGTAGATTATACATATCGTAGGCAATGCGAATACCGAATACCACAACCACAAAACCTAGGTATCACATGTGTATAGTACGTAGAATATAAACCCCTTACACAGAAATTGTAGGTATTTGTAGTCACACACTTTATGATGTACTTTTCTCTATCCTATGAATAATGTATGTAGTGTCTATCTGCCATCTATATACTATATGTATACCTACATCTCCGTATGTATTTAAGTTCTGTAGAGTGTTGAATTGTAGTATGTAGTTTGAAGTTGGTAGTTTGCACGGGATATTTAATTTCATACGTTGTAAAAAAATGTAGAGGTTAGAGTCAAAGTGCAGGCATATATCACAAATTACAATATCATAGTAGTATAATATACTAATCTAATCCAATATACAGATATACTTATATTGGTAAGCATGTAAGGTTCATGGAAACATTTCCCATTTCACAGTTTTCATCATAATCACATAAGAAAAGGGATAATGTGCGATGAATAACATAAATATATGTAATATGGATATGGATTAGTATAAGCTCATTCTATAATATTCAAACACTATATGCTTCTTGAAAGATAGATGGAGAGTATGAAAAATATCAGAAATACGCTGGAATGTGAACTGTCAACTGTATTACTGCTTTTATCATGTATTGTGGGAAATATTTTTAATACTTTTTTGTCACTTTTTGCTTCTGTGGACAGACATTCAAATTCGAATTCATGCTAACTTCATGCTCATGATCTTCATGGAAAAAAGGAAAAAGATGATTTTACGACTAACAATGTCAATGTACATTGTAGATTGGAGATACATCAAGTTTTACTGCTAATAGTACAAATGATAATGTACACACATTGTTCAGCCACAATTCACAATGATGGTTTTTTCTGATATGAGAAAAGTTTACAATTTACATTAAACAGTGAGTATAGTGAGTAGTGAATAAGGAACACTTGATATTATTACACTATTGATATTGATATCATGTTGACACAGAGTATTGAAACTTGTAAAGTGAAAAAGGATTGAATGAAATCTAACGTCTAACGAAATGAAAGGAAGTGGAATCCAATCCAAAGACGAGTGAATAGTGAATAGAGTTGATGGATAATTGAAAACGCATATATATAATGTAGATGCTAGATGCTATCATTTAGAATTGAGGATATGTGCGTATTATGTTTTATCTATCATCTAGCATACCATGGACATTTTATCTCTTTCCTTTTTCTTGTAACTTGTAATATAATACACATCACAATAGCAGACAATACACGGTACAGGGTATGTAATAAATTTATTTACGCAATGCCGAGTTAATCATGTTATGATAATAATAATATTATGATTAAATAATATCTCTTTACAATAATAATTATGGTAGAAGAATGTAAGCTTTTTATCTGTACAAGCATGCATAAAGAAAAAGACGTTAATTTGACGGGTTATCTCAATTTGTAAAATGCTAAGACGGAGATATCATTCTGTCATGTATCATGCATCATACATCATACATCATAATAATACATCGAATATATGCACATTGCACATGTTTTAAACAGTTGTACATTTATAATATTCGTATACATGACACAAGTATTATGCACGAATTGAACAAAATGACTCATATTTGTATATAGCATATATAGACAGTAGACTGTAGATATTAAAGGTATTCTGATTCTGGCAGTATCATTCATTTTTCTTGGTCTTGGTCGTCTTGGCTCAACTTAGATAAATATCCAAAACTATTATATTACATAATGTATAATGTATAATGTACTATTATCAAAGCTATTCACTGTTCACTGTTTACAACCTCCAAATATCTTTTTCTCGTACATCTTTTACATGTTTGATTTTGGATGTTGAATGTTTAGATAGAGGGCTAATAGCTAATATCTACGAACTTCGAACAAGAGAGTTTATCTATACTTATCGAGTATATACGTTTCTATTACTTCTTGTTAGTTTTTGGCTATTCTTGGATTGTATCGTATGTATACATATTACATATATACATACATAGAAGCATAGATTGTAAATGTATCTTATTCTATCCATCTTGTTGGGCCAACTCAATTTAATTTCAAATGTCATACTCGTAATTCTCTTAACATTTATGCTTCTAATTTTATACGCATGTATGTACAAATGTATCTACACAATAGTCAATATACAATGATGCTCATCCTTGTCCCTTTTGTTTTGCCTTTTCTCATCATAGTATTTTGCAAGAAGAAAACGAATACGAATAGTACAAGTTACCTTCTCTATCCAACTTTTATTTGTATAGAATATGTAATATGTCTACGTGGACCATTTTGTCAACTGTCAATCTCGTATTGAAGTTTGTAGTGCCTGTTTCTCTAAACTGCATACTGTACTTTGTACATACATGTGTGTATTTTGTACTCTATAGTAGTATGAATTTCAAGTCTTAAATTTGCCTATAAGACTTTTGCAGACGACATAAATATTATACAATAGGAATTATACAGTCCAGTATCTAGTGTCTATTGTCTAGTGTCTAACCGCCAACTACATAGATAATGTCCAACATTGAACATCATCCACCCAAAAAGTAATAATATTATAGCATCATTCAACTCTGTCATCTCATTCTCCACTCATCTCCTCCACTTCTAAGTCTACTTGGTCTTGGTACTTTTTTTTATATTGTATTACATTACAATATTATATTTTATATTGTACACTGTACACATACTCTTAAATCTTGAACATCTACCTACTACCTATATTGTATCTCTGTTTCTGTATTTGTATACCTACATTTTACACTCGTTGCTATAATTCTATAGTATATAAGAATTGAGTGGATGGTGAGAATGGTGAAGGAAAGGCAGCACAAGCAAGCAAGTTCTTTTTATTCTTCCTTTCTTTGCAGTTTTACTAGCCTAGTCTTCTCAATCCTGAATCTTCCATCCTCATCCTCATCTTTCTGCCTACGATGGAAATAAAGAATAAAAAAGAATGCAAGAATCCATCTGAGGATGCGAATACGAATACGAATAGGAATGGAAAAGCAAGACGAAGAACAAGAAAAAAAAGTAGAAGCTGCTTATGGCTTACATATTACGATATTAGCCACACAGAATACAGAATGCAGCATACTGGCTTACATGCTTTATAATTCTTTATACTCCATGATATACCAACACTTATGTATAGATACGTGGCTATATATTATACATAATGCTTATTTGTCCAAAAATATGTAGATTGCTTTTATATTTTATATATAGACATTATATTTTATATATAGACATTATATTTTATATTGCTAAAGTATAAAGTATATCAAGGATAAAAAGAATGAAGCTCATATACATTATACAGATGATGTGTATGGACTATGGAGTATGGAGAGAGACTTGAGGCTTTTTCTTTTATGACGCTGGTTGCTGGTGTATTAACTATTATGTGGAAGATGGAAGAGCTAATACATGTGGGTAAAAGACGGTGGTGAATAGTAATCATAAAGAAGAAGACCAAGAAGATGACGATGATGCTGCTGATGATGATGATCATCATCATCATGAATGATGATATGCATCAATGTGGAAATGTATATGTGTACGACTAGCTAAGCACTTGGAAAGAAACTCCTTGTTCATTTCCCTTCTTGCTTTTTGCATTCCAAAAAATACACAGGTATGTACATCATCACACCGTATTATTACTTATTACTTGTACATGTATGTATGTACATGTGTATGTGATAAATTCAACCATTTCAAATTTATATGAAGGATTCTTCGTATTAAAAAGAACATGTCCATGATCCATGAGAGAGAATGAGGAAAATAAAGGGAGATGTAGTTTAAAGTGTGCAGTAAACCCGAGATATCCTACTCTATTATGAGACTCTTCCAATAAGACAAATAACAAGTATAAGTACAGAGTAAAGAGTAAAGAGTATTACTATGCTGGTTCAATCTTCAATCTTCCTTTTGGTTTTTATGTACTTGTCTCTCTCTCTCTCTCTCTCTAAACCAAAGCTCTGTGTAGTGTGTACTGCGGATTTGGATAGTACACATGTACAAACTAGAAACTACAATGTACAATGTACATAATAAGTATATCCACTACGTATGTCGTTTGCACTCTAGACTCTAGAGTCTAGAATCTAGAATCTAGACTCTAAACTCTTGCTACAAGTTTGCTTCAAACAACATCCTCCAGATAATTTGCAATCCTTTCTGTGCTGCGTGTCTCTTTAACATTATATATTACATGTATTATTTCCATCTCTCTCTGTTTGGTCTTTGGTCTCTAGTTTCTGGTTCATCTTCATTCAACTTTCCAACATTCGCATCGCACTATTCTATTCTACACGGCCATTATGTACATTATGCACTGCCACTACCGCTGATAGTAGATGGATTTGTGCTACCAACGAGCAAAGTGAGTGAATACTGACTACTTTTCTCCTCTCTTCACTCCTTTTCGTGAGTAATCAAAAGGTATTATGTGTGCAGCGTGTACTGTGTATGAAAAGATTATAGAGGGATACAATACGACGCGTATATGTACAATGTACAATTTACATCTATCTATAATCTATAATGTAGGAGAATCAAATAAAATACCTACTTCTAGTTGTCAACAGATCATATCTCACTTGAAAGATTGTTTGCTCCAACTTTTTATCCTTCATCCGTATGTCAATACTCAGTATTCAATGCTCAATGCTCAACACTCAGTACTCAATACTAAAAACCAGCGTTTATTAGTATATATTACAAATTCTTTTGAATACAGCGGAATTTGTAGAAAATTTAGAAGAAAAATAAAAAAGATGAGAATGTTATTTAGTTTTATTCATGTATTATTATTACACAAATAAAAGCTCTTGTAATTTGTTTTTATATTTATTTGTAATAGAGTTCTACGAGCATGTTTAATGTACAACTACATTTAAAACCCCAACAAAACTTATTAAATGATTAAAGGTATAAATGTAGTACACATTACACATGACACATATGATGCGTGTTTGTACTGCATTCATGTACAATGTACAATGCCAAACAAAAGTGTTGTATTTATTTACTGTCTGATATAATTTTATACACATGCAATATGTACAATTAAATGTGTATTAAAAATCATGAGGAGATGAGACGACAGGGCTGCTCATGACTTCAAACTTCAATATGCTTGCTGTTGATAAAGACAAGTGTGTACTTACCTATTATAACCGTGATACATGATGTATGCAGGTAATATCCATATCCATGTCCATATAATCTGAATGAGATGAGAAAATAGTACCACACACATGCATCCATGCAAAATACATACGTAAAATATGATTATAACAACTTGCTACAGCTTATCATGCATACAAAGAGCAAACAATGCCAGACTACACATCATCATCATCATCATCATTGTAATCATTATCATCATACATCACCATTTACCATGTACGCTGCTAATACTTACAGCTTACATCCTTTTATACAAAATTATTACACTCCTCACAATAATATATTACATGAAATGAAGATCGAGATGGATGGATGGATGGATGAAGATTAAGATGGAGAAAAAAAGAGAGAGAGAGGATAGAGATAGAAATGGAGATTTACAATTTACGTTGGCTTATTTGCCAAAATATTATAATATTATCATGTCTTTAACGAGTCTGGTTTGCCATTTGCCGTGCCATGTCTAGTGTCTAGTATCTAGTAGTGAGCAGTGAGCAATGTATTTAGTATGTACGTGTACAGTGTACACACACGAACGATCTGTAGAAGCAGAAGCATTGAATGACTACGGACATTAAAAAGAAATATGCAAACACCTGTCAAACTGAGTTGTCGAGCACACAGGAGAGAGAGAAGGCCGAGAGTCAGT
>JAQGBI010000949.1:0-11952 GCA_034698325.1 Sminthurinus elegans | reverse complement strand
CCTTCCTAATATTTTAAAACCGAAACAAGTATTACCGTATTTTCTTAAAATCTAAAATCTTCCAACATATGTACACAGACTACACACTACACACACACAACCCGTGTCAACTGTTTTACAAGGTAAGGAAATGATTTTTTTATACTATTCTTGGAATTTCCTATGCATGCATATAATAATATAGTAATAATTAGCTATACATATACATTTTCTACCCTCATATTATATTAGGTCTTTTTTTAAAAATGAAATAAAAAATTTTTGGAAAAAAGACCTACTCACATATTAGAAAATTTAGAATCAATATATACTTGCACGTGTATTACAATGAGCAAAAAAATAAGCCGGTTTTCATGTACAAGATTTTGATCCATGATTATCATCTACATTTTTTTTCACAAAACTATGAAGAATTTCGTATACTATGTTTTTTTTCCATATTTAGTATAGGACATTAATTTTTATTTTGTAAATTTACCATGTGCCATGTGCTATGACTGGACTGCATATTTTGTGTGTGCATATTATATGTATAATATTATGTAATATTATTATAGATTTAGATTATAGATAGATGTAATATTATGATTATGGATTCGAGTGTACATGATATGAATTGGGAATGTATACATGTATATATATACGTAAGTACATTAGGCATGGATTAGTTAGAAAGAGATGCAATGTTCAATGTTCTTAGATTTTGCTCGTGAGTTTCTTTTGCTTTCTGACTTTTTAGCATAGATCTACACAGCATTTTAGATACACACACACAATAATTAAATAAATAAATAAAAGTATTTAGGATTGCCTTCCTAATTTTTTGAACTGCTTCCATCTTTAGGCGACACATGAACATGCCACGAGGACTTTAAGGCTTATTATGTGTATATAGAAATAATATTAAAGTATTAGAGAATCAGTGAGTGAGTGAGTGAGAGAGATTGGGTTAGAGTAAAGCTTACATGCACATATTTTTTCCTTCAGTATTATAAAAATTAAAATATAGCTTTTAACATTTTAGAAACAGAGGAATTAAAATTGTTTTATAATTTAAAATAACTTGATAATTTTCAAAGTTGTTTAGTTTTGGTACACATTAAAAAAAGAGGAAAAAATCAAATCAAATATTATTATATCAGTGAACCATCCAACACTGAAGGAAAATGTAGTGTTTCGTCTAACTCTAACCAGACCAGATTTCTCTCTCTTCAGTCATACATGCAGCAAAAAAAAAGAACGATCTCAGCATATGATTTTGTCCTTGTATCATTATTATTATTCGTAGTTTACAAGTAACAGCAGTACAAGAATTTTTGTCTTGTATACATTATTTATCTCCAAAATATATTATACACCGTATCACACTGTATACTTAATACATACATTTTTTTTATGATCCATCATTTCATTTCACATTTAAATTTTATAAGTTCAAAAATAGTCTTGTTTATTTTCTGCTATTGACTGCATACTGTAGTACAGAGATTTCTTATTTTTGCAAAAATTCAAAGTAAGTATAAGCTACTTACTTTTCAAACCATTTTGTTGTTCTTTTTTTTGTGTGAGGGGAGAAGGTCTTTGAAAACAACACACACACACAAGATAGAAATTTTCTAGATACTTTTTTCTTCTTTTGTGGGTTCGAATTTTCTACAAAAATATTTGATAAATATTATACTGAATTGAAAAGGATAAATAAATAAATAAATAAATAAACAAATGGGTGGATATAAGAAAAGAAAAAGTGAGACTATATCAGAAAGCAGAAAGAAACGACGAAGAAGACAAGATTCAGTGTGGCCTTTATTTTAGTTCCTTTTGGTGCACATGTACTGATCAAGGTAAAGTATAATAAAAACTATCATTTTTATTTTTAAAACAAATATTGGAAAAAATTATACTTACTAAACTTCATTTTTTACATAGTTTTTATGCATTATACATAAAAATACATAATATATTGTGGTATGGAGTTTGGTTAGTTCTGGAAAGACCTTTTTTCACGTGGCCGTGTTCATAATTTTGAATTTTTCTGAAAATATTCTAGTTTCATATAACATTTTGAGTATAGTGTAATTTTGTATTCTTTTTTCTGTAGAATTTTGAATTTCCATAAATTTATATTTAAGCAATAAAATAAAATGAGGATTTTGTTCATTCAGTAATTATATATAGTTAGTCATCCTTATTTTTCATATTTTATATATTAGTTGTAGTATTTTTTATAACTTTTTTACAGCTTCTACACAGGCCATACAGCATATTACTATTTATTACTATTATTATAATCATACTTTTTTTTTAAACTAGTGATTAGACTCTCTAGTTTTTGATCTACTACACTACTAGTCAAAGTCCACCTAAATACTTGTAGTTTCTAGTTTGTCCTACATACATACATAATATATACATGCATAAATAGTTAAAGTATGCAACCAATCGCTCTCTCTCTCTCTATTTTCCTCTCTGTCTCCGTCTCTCTCTCTCTATTTCATACAAGATTAAAGATTAGTCGTGAAATGTGAAATAAGCCAGTTGAAAGTCTGTGTAATTTCAATTACAAATGTATAGTAACAAAAATTATGTACAAATCTTTTCAAGTGAATTCATGCTGTATAATATTTACTTTTACCAGTATATATGTGCTTAGACTTTTTTTTATACACAATACACATACATATTTATTATATTTAACTTTTTAGATATGTTTTCTAAAATATATTATAGTTATTTTTCAATGGGAAGATAGTTGATATTATGTGGATTATGGGTATTTTAAAATATATGTACTTAAGTGTATTTAGGGGGAAATGGGGTAAAAATTTCAGTTTGGCTTTTGTTCCAATTATTCACTGAAAACTCCTGAAAATATGTATAGTCTCTTCTATTATATCATATGCACATGCATTGATATTCTCTTGGGGGCTAACAGACCACTTTATACTTTTTACACGTCAAAAATCAGTATTTTTTTTTTTAGAAAACTACAAATGTTTTAAAACAAACTCATCATATATGTAAGTAGTAATTATAGTATAGTGTCAAAGTTCAAGTTCGAAAAGAGTTGGAATACACATTGCCCCATATTCCCTTAAAATCTAAAGTGGTACTTACTATATAAGTAGAGTGTAAGATTCCAAATCATTTTCAACAGTTTTTCGCCTCACATCATCGATACACTGATACACACATTTGCTTTTTTTAATTACATATTTAGTTCTAGGTGACAGTATAGATACATAGGAAATATATATTATAAGTACATGAATACTTAACATCATACATATAGAGAGAAACAGATGATGAGTGTTTCATTCATTCATTGTTGATCATCATTCATTATGATTTTTTTTCCAGTTCTCTGAAACGAATGTATGATGTTTTTCCATTGCTAGCTTTGCTATATCCTAATAATAATAATAAATAGTGTATGTACTTTTTCATTCAGTAATCGGGAATTGAGAGCAAAATAATATACGATTATCCAATCACTAGTAAATATATAAGTGGTGATTACATAAATATTCAGTTGGTGACATATTTATTTTGCTGATTTTGATTCAGCTCTTGAAATTTACAGTAGGGGAAAAAAATGAGCAATATATTATTTGAAATGTTATAAATAATAATTACATACATATGGATATTTATAGGCATTTATTATAGGAACCCATCATGATATGAGTATATATTTTTGTTCTCGTTTAAGGAAAATGAAATAGTATAGCATTCTTTTAGTTTGAAAAATCATATAGAGAGGCTCATATGATATATAGTTAATTTCGATAAAATTTAACTTTTATATCTTATATTATATACGCATAGTAAAAATATGTTTGATAACTAAATTATGTACATATATTCAATATGAAATATGATTGTATTTTGTATTACTTTTAGTAATGTTAAATGAATAGTTACATGACGGTAACATTATTATTTTATACACATACATATGTACGTAAATAGTTAAAGTAAGAAGCATACATAATGTGTTATACACATAGAGTATGTAAAGGAATGAAATGTACAATGTGTTTTCTTCATTATCATCATAATATATTCGTCTTCTTTATAGTATATTATATTATTCTATACGCACGGCTAGCTTTTGCATTTGCTTGCTTGCTTGAGCTATAGCTAGCAGTATAATGTGGAGTATAATCTTGTTGGTGAATGAAAAATCTTTTAAACTTTAAAATCAAGTTATCCTTGAGCGTAGACTAGTGTGGTTTGGTATTCCGTAGTTGGTATTTAGGTTCACAGTTACTATAGAAGAATGAGAGAACATGATAATGATGATGATGATCAGCATCATCATCATCTTCAAGCAGATGAAGACGACCAAGATTTTCTTGATGATGAAAAAGAAGTAGTAGTAGTAGTGGTAGTAGTATAGTAGTAAAAGAAGAACAAGTAGTAGTAATGGTAGTGGTTGTTGTAGTAGTAGTAGAATAAGATGACGAGGACGATGAGGATTGAGGATGAGACGTCTTGTGAGTTTTTACAAAAGAGAAAATTGATTTCTCTTCTCTTTCTTTCTTTTACGACCTGTTGCATGTCACATTCCACACAGTCGGTCGACGGTCTCTATTTTTTTTTTTGCCTACCTTTTGGGCCATGGAGTCAGCAGTTAGTATACACACTACACACAGAGAGGAGAGAGAGAGAGAGACAGAGAGTCAGAGGTAGATAGGAAAAAGGCCCAGCAGTAGTGGCATTAACATTTGTATTTTACCAGAGTGTGTGTAGTTTGTATTGTGTATCTAGTATACATACTAGTAAAGTATTAGTGCCATATATATACACACACACTGTACAGAGAACTGTCTACTAGATAGAATGATTCTATACTAGAATTGAGCTAAATACAATTCAATCCTACTTATGCATAATATATATAAATATAGATATACAAGTAATATTATATTACACACAAAACACAAACCATGAACTGTGGGAGCATTTCCATATAATATCTATGAAAGCTCTACCTCTTCTCTTCTTTCCATTCTTAATTCTTCCTCTATATACACTTGAACCATCAGTGTACATTTCAAATCTATGATACATACACCATTCTCATTTTTTTCCTCCTCTTATTATGTTATTATCATTACAATATAATGTTTCTGAATTTTTTTTGTATGTAAATATAATATTACGCATTTTGGTATTTTTTTTTCTAAAGAAAAACACTTGACAAGCAAATAAATAAATGAATAAAATGTACACCTTTTTATTCATTCATTTATGTAGTGCACAGTATACATAATACATGTACAATGTACATGTGTACGTATTACAGAAAACAATAATATTTAAAAAAAAATGATAATGATTTTTATAATAATTCTCTTTTATATAAATATTATTTATATATTATTATTATTATGTAAAAAAAAAGGTATTTAGTTGTAAAAGAATTTTGAATACTAGCACAGAGTGTACTTTTTGATTCATGTACATATATACATATAAGAGAGAAAGAGAAAAAGGAAGAAAGGTATAGTTAAAAGTTAGAAGTATATAATAAGTAATGGTAAAATAAAGAATGATTTTCCAAGAAAATATCACACTAAAAATTCCATACTAGTACTATATACAAAGTACACAAAAATATTCAGTAAACTGACTCTGACTGACGGCTCCAACTTATACTCATTCACTCATTCCATCGTTTGTTCATTTCTCGTGTAATATTTTTGTTTAGTGTTTAGTGTGATATTACAACAATAGTCATTTCATTGACAATCACATACTCATAATATACACAAGTACTTTACAGTGCTCACTCACACAGTCACAGCCAGTTTGTTAAATACAGTTGTATCCTCATAATAATAATGATAATATTATTATTATTATTAAAAGTAATATTTCTGACTAATATATTTCAATTGTTAGTGTACACAGAATATTTAGTATGTGTTTCTCTCTATCACGCTTCTCTTTTCTCTCTCTCTCTCCTCTCCTCTCTCGGCATGCAGAAGATATCGTTTATAATGAATAGAATAATAATAATAATAATAATAATATTATTATTATTATTAGAAGCAGTACTAAAATATATGCATACACAGAAATACCTTGAAACTTACGCAATGTAATGGATGAATGTATATTTACGCTACTATATAGATAAAGTTAGCTTTCAGGAGATTGAACATAATATTAAGAGTTTATTATTGTACATACCTGCAATATTAGTCAAGTCAACTCAGAAAAAGCTGTTACTGTTCTGTGTGAATGTGTGTGTGTGTATTGTGTATATTTGCGTAAGTGTGTATAGACATAAATATAGAATGCAGAGACAGATACACAGAGTGAGGGTAATGTAATAATGATAATATAAAATAATAGGATGATATAGTTGTAGACATACATTCAACAGGTTTGCATATTCTCTCACTCTTCAGTGCGGTACATTGGTACAGTATGTTGTATGTAGGAAGATGCATAGAAAAGCCAGTCACCGAGCTACAGACTACAGAGTGGGGGTAAAAAAAAAAATTTACGCGTAGGAAATGGAGGAATAAATGTATGTATGTATGAGTGAGTGAGTGAGTGAGTGTAAGTGCATATAGAGACATTCACAATTCACACATACATATATACATATATATGTCTATACATGTATATGCTTTACCGGTCATTTACCGTCAGCATGAATGATAACGGTAAATAGCCAAATGTTGCTTAATTTTGACTTGCTATTGAAGTAAGTTAGGATTTATCCTTAACATTCCTCAGCTTTATATATATGTATTCTATCATGTGTATATAGTTAGAATCTAACTTACTATATAGTAATCTGAAGTAAGCAAAAACTTTCGCTGTACTACAGTATAGTATAATATATTATTATTATTATAGTCTAGCTTGTAGCTCAATAAAAAAAAAGCTCTACTACTACTAGTTCTTTAGTCTTTAGACATACCTATATGTATGTGTATATACTATAATAATGTACAGATAAACACAGAGACATCATCAGTACAAGAAGTAGCAGACAGGTGTATAATATAATATATGTTTATGAATATAATAATAATGTATCAGCATTTTATAATACTTTTAAAAAAGAATTTAAACATAAGCTTTTTTTTCTTTCTCAGTTATGATTGTGATAATAATAATAAAATAATAAAAATAAAAATAATGATTTTGCTGCGGCAGTTTTGACGGCTTAAAAAGAATAGTACTTGTATAATATATTATAGAGTATACTGTGTGTATGCTGCAGACTGCAGACTCCACAGATTTCAAAGTCTGTCTGGTTTTTCTATCTACACAACATCCAACAACTTTAGACTCTCTAAAGAGTGTATAGTATTTTATTATTATTATTATACCATGTTGGATTTTATTTTTTCTACACTCTTTAGTATATATAATATATACTCAAGAGTTAGGAGCAATAAGCAGTACAGTGCACAGTATGGTACAAAATACAAAAGCATCAGGAGAAAGAAAGAATGGAATGCAATATGTGTATAATGTATAATGTAGTGTAATGTTAATGTGACGTTTAATGTGGTAATGTATAGATATTGTCAGTAAAAGTTTTGCACCAAGTAAGAAGTAAGGAGCAAGTAAGTAAGTAAGTAAGTAGTGGGGTTAGTAAATAGTGATAAAGTAAATAAATGAAATTCTAATTAATTTCCAATTCTGTCCAATTCTGTTTTAATTCTTCTAATGACAACATATATTTGCCCCAATTCTCTCTTGAGTTATGTACAGGTATATTATAATGGTATAATAATGTAAAATGCACATAGTACATATGATTATATGTATATGTATGTAAAACACATACCTAGGCTTTAGAATATTATAATATACATATACTGTATTATAATATTACATCTCTACATACTACATACTGTAATATGTCTTTTACTCCCTCTTTCTCTTTCTCTGTATGATTCTACACGTGTCTGTTCTGTTAAGTGTGTAACGTAACCAGTCCTCTGTCGTTCATTCACAAACTAACCAATTCACCACTCCTTCGTATCTTTATCTCTCTCTCTCTCTTCTTCCTAGCTCTACACTCTACACATTTCACATTACACATAGTAAATAGTACATTGAAATACATGTATTCTGTATACATAAGTTTGTTCTACTCCTCTTTTTCTTTCTCTCTCTTCGTCTCGCCTATCTTCAGCTAAATTTTTTTTCTACTACTTCTCCTTCTTTTCCTTCTACTTGCAGTTCATACAACCAGCTCACTCCCATTACATTTTGTATATATATATATCTATGTACAAACAGAAGACACAGTGTCCTCAAGACACTACGAGCATGCACATTTTTACATATTATGTATATAGATGCATGCACAAAAGACATTCCGTTAAAAAATTTATGCATAGACATAGGAAAATCCTATGTAGGCTATGGGTATTTGTTTGCTACTGCCTAACTCTCTTTTTTAAAGTTTTACCGTCGTCCTCGACTTCGACTCTTCTTTTTTGACTTGACAAAGATAGATAAATAGATATTATACATTTGCATCCTATATTTATATATTATTATTATATATTGTAAATAGTCTATACAAGTTGTAATATTTATTATTGTATGATATTATACTTGTTGTATTTCTTCTTCTTCTTTTTCTTCGTATTCTTGGTCATCTGCATCTGTTTCCATCTCCTTGTTTTTCTCAAATGTTATATAGACGTTAATTTAACGCAAATATTAACAAAGATTGAAGACCTGACATGTATACTGTTGCAAAAAGTTTTAGTATATTATAAATAAGTAGTAGAATTAGTTGGCGTTACACAAAAAGAAGTAGCAATAATCAAAGAACATGATAGAAAAGGAGGAATGTATTAGTTTGCAGCAGTCATCATAATCATTTTATCAATAAAATAACATCATTATATCATTATCCTGAAAGAAGAAGTAGTTGTAAAAGAAGTTAAGAAAAAACAACTATACATGTTGTGGAGTATGTAGTGAATGAAGACGGGAAAAAACATGGGACTTTTGAGTTAACTCGTTAGTCAGTTGTCAGTATGTATGGTGTACACTAGTGTATATGTTTAGTGATAGTAGTAGTAGTAGTAGTACAAGTTGTATGGTTAGACTGCCAATACTGCTCAAGCACTCAAATCCATTCAAAATTCATTGAGACTGAAACTTGGAGAGAGAGAGAAAGAGACAGAAACACACACACACACATCACACGTATTATATCCACATTAGTTCACCAGTTTAAACTATACAACATTCGACAGTGCAAGTCAGTTAGATATTAGATAGACTAGGGGAAAAGTAAAACAGGGAGAGAGACTGCAGAGTGTAAAGCAGAGAATGTGTGTGTGTGTATTTGAAAATATTATACTACTACAACAGCAGAAAATATATTGAAAATATTTATAACGCTTAAAACCTCAAACTCAATACTCAATATTCGAAGAACAGAAAAAAATAAATAAAAAGTGAATAAGTGACTGTGTGTATGAGAAAAGAGAGCAAGAGAGGAGCATAAGTACCGATAAAATTCCACTTGTGTTTTATAGTCACACTAATAATAATAATAATACTTGAGGATATTATACTTAATAATAATAATATTAATAATAATACTCCTGTGCACATAAATAAGCATAACGGTACAACGTACAACTAAGAATAATAATTACTAGTATTATATATTATAAAATTATTACAATTGAGTTTTTAATCATTTTGCTACATATAGTATTATACTATAATATTATAGAATATATAGACAGTTGTATAATATTGAATTTCAATGGAAATATAAAAAGAGAAAGAGAGAGAGACCGAGAGAGACATACATAGGATATACAAAATAAAATGTAATATTATAGAGCCACTAGAATTGGAGTCAGAGTTAGAGTCAGAGTCAGTCTCACTATTATGATATATAGTGTGTGTTGCTAATAATTGAATCCTGTATTCATTGGAATCAAATAATAATTATAATAATTGTTATTGTTATCTTGTGGTGCGGTGATAGGGATGTGTAACCGAACATGTGTGTGTGCATGCATGTAAACTATCTGTTGTCTGAATACATGATGTACTTGTGTATATATGAGTATGTAGATTAAGAGAGAGAGAGAGACAGAGATAGAAAGAGCGTCATAGTTAATGGATTGGGACGGAAGGTAGTTAGAATATGTAATTTTTTTTAATGTTATTTTTGCCAACATTTATTTGATTGAAACATTTAAGCACTTAGACTAAGCTTACATATATAGCTCATGTCATGTCATATACAATAATATAGATACAATACACATCCTAGATTTGGCTACATGTAGATGGTTGACTGCTTGACTGGCTGGACGACGACGAGACGATGACGATGAAGAGTTTTATTCTATAGAAAAATAATATTTAGTAAGTTCGTTATTCGTTGTTCAGTTAGTTAGTTTAGTACTAGTTTAGCATTTAGCAGTATTAGAAGCCGTTTATTATATAGTTGCAGTTGAGGTTAACTCTCTCTCTCTCTCTCTCCTAATATATTTGTATGTATATAATGTGTGTGTGTAACTCAAACCAGAAAATTTTCATTCTTGAGTGTATGCGCACAAGTTGTTCCTTGGGAATTCCATTCCATGAGTACATTTACATTTACATTAGTATGGTTGATGGTGGTGGATTGTACACATTATTATTATACGACAAGTGAGTTTGAGTTTTTGAGTATGGCATACACTCCATACTCATAGTACTAAGTCGTTTCATACACTATTTTATAATATATATATATAGTAGAAATTGCATGTATTGTGGTTCTAAGTTCTAACTCTCTGTGAGTGAGTGAGTGAATGTACCGTGTTCTGTGTCTCTACTCTCTACATCTCTGCACATATACATGTATACATTCTACATATTCTATATATATACATACACGTACAAGAATATTATACATGTTCAGTGAGAGAATTTTTTTCCTTAGTATTTTCTCAATATTACAGATAGATAGATAGATGGATAGATTGTAGATAGTTCGTTAGAATGAGACAGAGAGATACCAGAGATGTAGATACTTGTATGTTGTATGTATACAGGCATACTTTGTATTTTGTGTACATGCACTTTTTACACTTGTCTACCAGTTCTTTTTCCTTCGTTCAAGTCATCCTCGTCCTCTCCGTCTTTTTCTTTTTCGCCCTAACCGTAGTAGTAATGCAATTTGTAGTAGTAAGGAGTAAGGAGTAATAGTAAGAATAGTAATAGTAGTAGTGGTAGTAGTAGTGATAGTGTAGTAGTAGTAGTGGATTTAGTTTGTAATACCCTAGAAGAAGAGTGAAGGAGTTTGAATATATATAAATGTACAGAGTATACATACATAGATGTACATTCATACATACATTCATTTTAGAGAGGGACAGACAGAGACAGAGAAAAAAAAATAGGCGAGTATATTTCATTAACATTTGTGTCTAAGCTCTTTTGTGAGTCTAGAATCTACAGTGAACAGTCTCTCTCTTTCTCTCTTTCTCTTTCTACATCAGAATCAGCTTCACCAGCTTTAACCCTCCTAACTAAAATCCACAAGTTAGTAACTTGACTATTTTATACATGTACAATATTTTCATGTATCTGTGCGTGTATGTATGTATACGCATATCATCATCATCATTATTATCATCATGATGCAGATATACATACATTATATGTATGTATATAAATATATAGTTAAATACAATGTATTTATTATATAGTGTGATATTGGGTTTGCTATTTTGTATATATATCTATATATATTTGTGCTATCTTCCATACAGAGAAATGTATGGTGCTTGTCTACATAGTTTAGCAAGTAAATATGTATAATATATTCTTTTTATTCCTAGTTCCTACGTAATGTGTGTGTGTGTGTATATAATAATGTACGTATATATACGTGTGTCTGGTATAATCAGAGGCGTTTTATAAAAGTTAAAAGAGAAGAGA
>JAQGBI010000948.1:0-11957 GCA_034698325.1 Sminthurinus elegans | reverse complement strand
GCCGAAACTTTTTTGCCTTCTGCAGAATTCTGGTTCACTTTAACAGAATTCTGCAGGTTGAGCTGACTTTTTCAGCCAAAAAACGGGCGACTATTCGGCCGAAAAACTCAGCCGAATCGTGTAATTCAATTTTGATGCGGGTGAATATTAAAGTTACTCTGTTGACTTGTCAATTCATTTGTCATTTGTTATTGCACTCTAGCATAGCATAGCATAGAGTTCCTAGAACATAATATAATATCTATAACAGAGTAGCGAAATGGTTCTCCTCGCACAAACCACAAAAATTCTGCAGCAAGCCTTTTCTTGTTATATGGGTAAAAATTCTCAAAATTTTTAGCTTTATAAAAAACATGAAGGAACACAATTTTTTCGAAAAAAGGCTTAGCTGTAAAAACGGGACATTTCATTTGCTGATAAGGAAATCACAGCATTGACCATTTCTTTATCCCTAACAAACAATGGTTTGCCGCTGATTTTTTGTGAATATTTTATATTTTTAGAGTTTCAAAGAACTTTGCGACTCTAACATATTTTACCTGGACTCTAGTCAGCATCAGTCAGAGTAACTTTTATTTGGAATTAGCACTTGTCCTTTCTTCAACCCAGTTTGCTTTTAATCTGAATCAAGGACATCCATTGCCATGAAAAGAAATATGTTACGCAATCTTTGCTGGCTCTCATTAACATCTCGTTTCTTATCGAATGGTCAGAAAGTCCATACGCCAGTTCCAATTAGTGTTCATCCTTTTATTACTTGTGCATCAAACTCTACAAACTCGAGCTCAACCTCTTCTTCGCTGGTACCAACCGGAACACTCCCGCCCCTTCCAAATGAACATGAATACACCAGAAGAAAATTCAAGATCGCAGGTCAAACCGTTCAAATATACAAGCGCGGAAATGGCGAGCATGCCGTATTTGTGATTACGGGCGCCCTTGGTAAATTCAATGGCATCTTAGTTAATAGTTTCCGTATTTGTTTATTTATTTTATTTTTATACTTATTTTTATGTTGGAGTTTACTATGCATTTGGCATGAACGCAGGGATAATGAGGACTCATGTGCTACCGGTTGTCGAATTTTTGGACATGAATAAATACACAATATATTCTTGGGATCAGCCAGGATATGGTGAGAGTACCCCGCCTTTTAGAGACACGACAAATGACAGCCTTCATTCAGACTACAAGGTCTTACCCTCGATCCTCAAGGTAATTTGATATTTGATACTTTTTAAAGGCTAATCGTGCGAGATCTGGAGAGAGTGAATAAAAGCGAAGCTGCACACTTGCAAAAGTGCGCATTTCTATGTAGAATTAGACGGCAAGAAAGTCACATTCATCTCTCCTTCCGGTACAGATCATTACGTTGTGATCCATTTTATTAACCATATTACATTATTATTGATAAAATTATTTATTATTAGTTTTGGTTTTATTTTATGGAGCAGGATTTGGGACATGTAGAGTATTCCATACTTGGGTTTTCTACAGGAGCAGTGACAGCTCTCATGCTGACTCGCGATCATCCAGAGTTGGTTCGCAAGGTGTTGGTATGGGGCGCTATTATGGAGTTGGATGAGGAACAAATTGACTCCTCTCAAAGTATTATATTATTATGTGAGAAAGAATTAGTAAACCCCCGGCTCGGCCAAGTCCATTTTATTGCATATGTGAGTAAGAATAAGTAAACCCCGGATTCACGAAAATCCACTTTATTAAATATTCATATACTTCAGGTCAAAGACTAACTACTCTGAAAATTTTAAAGTCCTAACTTAATTGGAAGTATTTTAAAAAAATTAATAAAGTTAAAATTTAACATGTAAGAGATGCTGTGCGAGAAACTGGCGAGACGAATTCCTCGCATTCCTTAGATTCGTGAATCCGGGGTTTACTAATTCTTACTCACATATTCATATACTTCAGGTCAAGGACTAAGTACCCTGAAAATTTCAAAGTCCTAACTTAATTGCAAGTATTTTAAAAAAATTAAATTTGAATTTCTATGTAAGAACATAGAGGGCGGGAAACTTCTAAGCGCTCTCGCTCTAATCCTTACTATCCGAGCTCTGGAGTGTTTACTTATTCTCTTACACATATATATAGCTTCGCAATTCCACAAAAAAACACCAACTTTTATTCAGAGAGAAATCCAAGTGCTACCTTGTAGCCTCAGTTGTTTGAGCTGGAAGTACAACAAGAAATGTGCAAAAATCACAAAGTCCTTTAGTTACGTTTTCAGTAGTTTTTCTCATGTTTAATGCAGAGATTTTATTAACTTTCTGAAAATTCACCAGTTTCCCCCTTTCGCTCTGAGTTAAAGGAGCATAGCTACAGCTCTGAGATTGAAATCCTTATATCTAAACCGACCTCAATTAGTCCAAATCCGATTTTTAATTTTTACATGCAAAGAATACGATTTATTTCACAACAGTTGTGACATTCGTCCTGAACTGGTTAACGCTACTGATTTTTCAATAAAATATATTCAAGGTTTTTCATCACGTATTCCCGTGATACGAATCTAATTTTTGTAGCATCAACAAAATTTCGAAAGAGACATGAAAAGTTTTTAATATGGAACAATGCACAGCTAAGAATACTGCAAAATTCCGTCAAACTTGTTCTTTGAACGTTGAGAGAATCATTTTGAGTGGTCAGATGACCACATTCAAAATAAAATCAAAACCTGTAAATTCAATTTCACATAAAATGCTCCTATATTTAATTGGCACAGCCAAACCATAAAAGTGCGCAACTTGACTCCAATCGTATTTTTTTACTCATCCAAAAGGGCACTTTTTCTCAAAAATATTGAAAAATCGTTTGACCATAACCATCCCAAAAATTTAATTGAAACTCAAAAACTGACCCAAAAGCCACAAAAAATGAAAATTTCAAACTCTCACTCCACCACGTGGTGGCGTCTCAATTAACAAATTTTTATGCCAAAAATGAGGTTGTCAATTTTTATTGATCGACCAGTATGCAGGATTCTCGTTTTTTGCCATTTTGTGAATAAAAATGTAGTTTTTCTCATTTTGCGTGTAAACTTCAAGTTTGATTTGGGCATGTCCACAATCAAAGTTATTGCTCTTGATCTGAATTTACTAATTCCTTTTTATCCGGTGCAAAACTCTTAATGTTTGGCTGAGAAATGGAGAAAAACGTTTCTGATAGTTCAAGCAAACACAGATTTTAGTTAATCGATAGCAAAAATCGTTTCTATGTGTTTTTTGTAACTAAAGAAAATCACCCTATCATAAACCAGTCTATTTAGATTTTACATCAATGCTTTGTTTTGTCGGGCTTAGAATTCTGTGACATAGATTCCTGGGGTCAAAGTGAAATGTCAGTGGAAAAAAAGGTCGCGTTCATAGCAGTTTTTGGGGAAGAATACTATCGACGTCATTTTGCTCACTGGGGAGAAATGCTTGCAGAAACCGGGAAAAAGCATGGAGCAAAATCCTTTGCCGAACAACTGCAATCTGTAAAATGTCCAGTTTGCTTTGTTCATGGTGGAAAAGATCCCATGGTTCTTCCAAAACAACTCGATCTTTTCCAGAAATATGTGAAGCATGCTGAGTAAGCTCCTTTCTTATTTTTTCTTTTGGCCCACTAATTTTTTTTCCCTTTTTAAAATTTAAATTGCAGCAAACCATCAACACAAAATAATCTTTTATACCTATGATATTATGTAAGTGTTTAGATGTCTTTATTACTTATTTGTTCATGTACAAATTTGCAATCAAATTTAAATTTCAGAGTCATCACCATTCCAAATGCAAAACATACACCACAGTTTGAAACGCCTAGTGAATTGCTCACAATCATCAACGGATTTTTAGAAAAAAAATAAGAAACAGATTTATTGTCGATTTTACTGCTAATATAATAAGACATTACGAGTCGTTTCTGCGTCTCTGAATTATTACAAAATTTAAATATTGTACTTTTGGTAAGAGTTTCGAAAGTTGAGTTTTGAAGTAGTACATTGGTACATAATACAATATTTATTTATTACATTCGTGGATTAAAAATGTTTTTCGTATTTAAATTATAAAAATTTGGGATCAGTTTTTATCTGGAGGCTGAAAAATGGAAATTGAAATGGATAATCCATGATTTGTACTTTGTGCGTGATTTGATGGTGAGAATAAAAACAGATTATGAAGTTCTTGTCAAATTCTTGACATCAAAATTCAGCAACCTTGATCGAGTGGAGTAAGAATATTTTCATAGGTTATCTCTGCACAAAAATTTCAAACCCTTCCCTTTCGGAACTTGTGCAAGTAGTCAATTTATAGAATTTTTCGTTCATGAAAAACCATAGTAAATTTTGAAGGTTTCAAAGTCCTTCCAAATGCACCCTTGGCTTCAGGAACTTTCCCATAAAAATCAACACTGTATTTTTGAAACAACGTGGTCACGTACAGAAATAGTTGCTCACGAGCCAAAGCTTCACCCGGACAAATTCGTCTGCCCGTTGAAAATGGGAGAAGATGCTCACTCTTCAGTTTCTTCCCCTGTTCACCGAACCATCGCTCTGGACGGAAATTTTGAGGGTCGCCCCAAACTTCTGGGTCGTGGTGAATTCCGTATACATTTGCAAAAATCACTGTGTCTTTTTTTATGGTGTAGCCATGGAAACAGACGTCTGTCGTGGTTTTGTGAGGTAGTAGCAGCGGTACAACAGAGCTTTTACGGAGTATTTCGTTGACGACTCCATCTGTGTATGGCATTTGACCTTGGTCTGACAGAGAGGGCAACCTCGAGAGGTCATTTCCAAGGACGAGGTCAATTTCTTCCTGGAGTTTTGATTGCACCTCTGGATTTCTCGCCATAAAGTCTAACGTCCAAACAAGACTCGTATATACGGTATGAATTGCCGCGAGGAAGACATCCGACAAAAAGTGCGCTGCAGAGTCTTCTGTTCACAATTTTGGAATTGTAACCCTTAGAAATTTATTCGTAAATGACATGGTCACTGTTAGCAACCATACTCTTTATCTTCACATTTACTTTATTTTTTATGTTAGAAAAAAAATTTCGTACGTGAAATGTGAAATGGAGAAGATTTGTTTGTTGTCGCCGCCGCTTTTTCCATAAACATTTCCATAATATCACAAGGTGGTTGGCTTTGACCTAGATTTTGACTTTTTGTCCACTTTGTTTTCTTTTCCTGTAGAAACTTGTCCATGGAAGAATGTATTTGCTGAAGGTGGTTTAATTTGGTTGTAAAGAACGAGAAATGGCCGAGGCTGATGACTCTCACTATCTTTTCCAACCAAGGCATGAAGTTAGCCAACTCAGCAAGAACTGGTCCAATTTTAAGTGATCTTTTCATTTAACGCCCCCCCCCCCGCAAGCATATTAGTTTGGTTATATTTTGGCAAAACATCGAAAACAAAACCAAAAGAGTCCTACTGGGTTCATGATGTAGACGGGTCATATAAAAATACTAAATGAAATGGCGAACTCGTAAAAAATTCTCAAAAATATTTCGCCATTTTTTGGACCAATCCTCAAAAACAGAACCCTAAAAAAATTGATGGCATTGAGAACTTTATTCGGAGCGCTCGACTTTTGGGTCGATTGCCACCATTTAAAAGAGTCAGCTTTAAGGGCTCATATTAATATTATAATCCAAATTATGGAGGGTCAATTTTTGATGCTACAACAAAAGTTACCGTATATGAGCAAGAATGAGCCCAGCTGCAAGGAGTGGCTCAGCTTCAAACAGTGGCCCAGTACTCACGAAACTGAGCAATCAATAGCCCACGTGTTACTATTTGAACTTGGGGTGGAATGAGAAAAAATTTCTTCAGCTTTACATACGTCGCATGAACTATTCAGTACTCATAAAACAGCGTAATATTATGACTCAGCTTCAAACAGTGGCCCAGCACACGAGAAAGTGTTCGTGTAGTGGCCCAGGGCTCGTTCTTGGTCATATACGGTATTGAAAATTCAATACTCTTTAACTTTAGGTTTTCATTTCCTGTTCCTTCAAAATTTTATGGCATCACGGTCAAAAGTACGCCTCCCAAAAACTCTCAAAATACCACAGGACTCTTCAGGCATTGAGCTTTCCACTTTAATTTATTAATGATTGATTACCTTACTCATTCATTAAATGATGAATTTGTTCTATTTCAACCAGTTCATTTGTCATCATGATTGGCCAAAGTGTTTCAAGTATGTGTGAGCTTGGAAGTTCTTCGGAATCCATAGGCAGACCTTTTCTCATTTTTATAAAATTCATAAACTCTGAAATTCCTTTGTGAATTTGATTCTCCCGACTCGTCTTTCCAACGCTAAACTCTTTAAATGCCCTAAAAGATTGATGCAGAGCTCAAAATGATGTTTACATAGTCATACCGACAAATATCCTCAAAAACTTGAAACTACTCTAACATGTTTTGCCTGGAATTTAGAGAGCTGGTATCTAGCAAACACTTGCGTGTTAATGTACTTCTATACATTGACATGGTATCACATGGTGACCGCTAATATTGGAGCATCTTGAAAAAGACATTTTACACAAAACACGTGATTTATGCGGTTTATCCTTTCTAATTTCCCGCCGTTCTAAGGATTTTAAAGTCCGACGCCGGAATATCACAAAACACTAAAATACAATACCATGAATAAGTTTAGCTCTCGAAGTACCATACAAAAAATATTAGAGCGGTTTCAAGTTCCAGATCAATTTAGAATTTTGGGTTTGCAGCACAGCTTTGTAAATATTTTAAAATGTGATTTAAATTGACGCATATATTTGACATTCCAATGAAATACGATTTTTAAAGGTTGACTTGAACTTGCTTGATGCTGAAATTTCGGAGTTTTGAGTGGTATGAGCCTTCACTAAACGCATACCCTAGAATTAACATACAAATTACAAGCTAAAGCTCAGAATAATAAATTTTTTCAGTAAAAGCTGTCAATTTTTCTATAGGCTCTTAATAACTTTTGTGAGCTCAAAACAAAGTTCCTATAGTTTGCATTCACCAAGAGCTCTAAAATACATTTCCCATTTCTGAGGGCAAATAGAGATCAAAATCAGTGATCTCGACGTGAATCTAGTATATTCTTGGCTACCATCAACATTTTGAGCCCCCTCACAAGTCTCTACGACGCCCAGTTGCTCCAAATTTCCCCTCCAAAATTTAAAACTTTGACCATTTTAAGATTTTCCGAAAAATTCAAAATCAAAATTTTGCTTTTCTAAAATCTAAATTCCCTTGTTTTCTGACTTCTGGTAGCGCCTATAGAATCTTGTATCTTTTACTCTAATTTATAGGTGGAATTGTATTCAAAGTTTGGTAATTGGTATGCAATTCCATAATTATGTCAACCTTTTGAATACTGTTGCTCTTGAAAAAGTTGAAACACAGGACGCCCCGCGAACTCCTTCATACCATAGGCTTCTTTTATCAGCTTTGAGTCACCCAGGACAACAGTTCTAAAATCCCAATTCAAATCAAAATTAATCCACATGAAGATTTTACCATGTGAGAATCATATTAAATTTGAGCTCACGGGAAACTTCCAAGTCGAATGTAAATGATCGGCCCATATTTTTTCTTCCATTTCATGAGGGTGAGATGCAGATTGAGACCGAGGAAAGCCAAATGACCAACAAGTGGCAAGCCCCATGGACCTGAAACGTCAAATTTTTCGCAAATCATTACAGCAATTACTCAGGGCCGGTCTTATCTCTACGCAAACGCAGCTCCGTAGGGCTCCAACGAGAAGGGTGCGAAAAAAATAAAAAAGAGCGGGTGCAAAAACAAATAAGGGGCGCCAAAGGAGCAAACAGGGGCCCTGCAATTACTAATTAATTATTGCCATTGACATTAAAAATTGTGTGAATTGTGTGGTGCAGTAATCAATATTCTTATCATTATTTTAAATCTTCAGTAATTTGGTAATTTTAAAGCACCAATACTGTATAAACTTTCAAAAATCCATGGAGGAACGGCAACTGGAATTTTGTTACTTTAAAAATACTAATGAGTAAATATAGTTTTGTGAATATTTCATTCACATGTGAATCGCATCAAAATTCCACGCCAAACTCTGTTGAATTCTCTAGCCCCCAAGTTTCCGCTCAATTTCGGGCTGAAAAAATCCTCTTATTTGCCCGAATTCGGCCGGAAATTCTAGTCGAATACTGTTTTCAGATTTTAAAAGTACAATCGTAAAATATTCTGAAAAGCACCAAAAGTGAACAAGTTCACTTTTGCAAGTGTAGTTCAAAATATCAAATTTCAGGTCTTTTCAGAGTGGCCTGGCGGTTTTGGCGTGGTCTGACTTAAGTCTATTTTTCACCTACTTGCTAAACTTTGACATGTTGTATGTATTACAATCAGATGGTTGTTAAACTTTGGTTTATCATTTATGAAAAACAGACTAAGCTGTTACTAAACAGCAGCCTTTTAAATCTTTTTGATCTGGTCTGACAAATGAATATGTTTGCAACGCAACCTCTATTTCTTTTTCTTTTGTCGTGGCACACTTTTCTGTAATTGCCAACTGTTTGTGCTACACTTCGGGTATGAACTTATACAGCGCAACGTGACCGGAGACTGACGTGTTCGGTTTGTGATTGGCTTTCGAGCCTTGGGCGAAAAATGGGATTGGTTGTGATTGGTTTGGTTATTGTAATTTGTTTTGAATGAGATTTTTTCGATTGATTTGTAATGAAAATTGAACCTGGTGGTTGCTTTTGGTTTTGATTTCCATTGTTAGCTTGCTTTACAACTAGGAAAATTCCGAGGACAAAAATCAAAGTCAACAATCCAACTATCATTGTGACGGAAAGCATACTTATCATTTACATTTTCAAGTGGCGGACGGAGCTAGAGTTTTGACTCTCAAGTAAATAAAACAAAGCAAATTCATGTGAGAAGCAGAGCGCGTGGAATAAAGACAATGCGTTAGATACTCATTTCATTTTAATTACAGCCGCATGGGATCTTTTTTATGGCCTTAAAAAGTCGATTGTCATTTCCGTTTGACAATGCAAAAACAAGTCAGTGTAAAAAATAAAACCCTTTATACAATTTTACTGATTTCAAATGCCGTTGTAATGCACAAATTCAATTTTTATAAACTGTGGGTTTAGCATAAAATTTGCTGCTTTTTTTAAAAAAAATAAAATTTCTTTGTTTTGCATGATGTTCCTTCCGTTCACCAACGCTAAATGTTGCAAAGTTAAGCTTTCCTTTTAAATTTGTTGTGAAAGTCAAAGTATTCATAATATGCTAAAAATTTTATGAGGAAAACTGTACAATTTTAAACAGGGCCGGTCTTTGGATTTTGGCGCCCCAAGCAAACTCGAAGTGAAAGCTGCTGGCGCCCGAAGCAAATAAAATGGCATCCAGCCTTTTAAAATTTTGACGCACCTGTTGTTGATTTTCTGGCGCCTTTTCTCAATTTTGACGCCCCTTTTGTTAATTTTGAGCCTCATGTTCTCGAATTTTTTCCGATTTTTCGCTTTGCACCCCCCTTTTCTCGTTTTGACACTCATTATTTCATTTTTGGCGCCCCTTCCTTGTTTTTGGCGCCCCCTTTTTCTCGATTTGGCGCCCTTTTTTGTCAATTTTGGCTCCCCTATCTCCTCGGCGCCCGAAGCGGTTGCTTCGGTTGCTTCGCCCTAAAACCGGTACTGATTTTAAATAAAAGTAAATGACAAAAACCTTGGCAACACAAAAATGCTTAGCTAAGAAAATTAAAATAAGGGCAAAAACTAAGTTTCCCGATTGTAGTCGCCTGACTGTGAGATAATAAAATTTTATTTTTTTCAAAACATACTTCAAATTACAGATTTATTTTAGACATAGCGCAAATATTCGCAGCCTTGGGGAAAAACATGCAAAATTGGTGAGTTTTGAAATCCCAAGCCACTCAATTACATTTGTCAAGATTTCAACCAATCTTAATCCGTTGCTTGTGAGAGATTTCATGTCTCGTGCTGTTACTTTTCTGACGAGTTTTATACGGACAGCCGGAAACGGAGCAGTTGAATGTGAGCAGATTTTTATCCTTTCCTGACTTGTGAGTGAGTTCATGTCTCGTCAAGCCTGATCTGTACGATGCTGAGTAATTGCAGTTGATCTCTGGACATTGAAGCCGCCGCTCTTTAATGATTTGCAAATTTGTATGCTTCCGCACGTGTTTGTTGAGGTAGCTCTTGTAAGGCACAGCATAGTCACATCCCTCATAGGCACATTTAAACTTGCTTTCACCTGTGTGGATGGGCAAATGATACATCAACGACACCTTCTGTGTAAATCCCTGTCCGCAGTAAATACAGTCGTGATCCTTTTGACCAAGATGAATTTTCTGATGATTTTTTAGAGAGCATTTGTACGAGAAAGACTTTTGGCAGATGTCGCAAGGGAAACGTCTGATTTTTGGTTTCTGCTTCGGCTGTCCCATCTTTACAACAATACAACAATAGCAATAATGATTATCAGGCTAAAGACACATTTTAGATTTCTAAATACATTCGACAGAAATTGAGATTAATACATAAGGACGGGAATGAAGTTCAGGATCAACTTTCAAACAGTGGCGGATCCAGCATTTTTTATGGGGGCTTAGGGAAATCAAATATGAAAATTCATACAACAAAATTTCCGCTAGTAAAATAATGTTTTGGAACACCTGAATATCAAGTGTAAGTTCAAAATCTTTAGGTGGGTTCTGACCCTACAAACCACACACTGGATCCGCCACGGCTTTCAAATCCTCATCTCGTCTGGGATCTGCGAAAGGTTGCTAATCGTGAGTGTGTGTACTTCTCTACGTTGCTTTGCGTGAGAGTTGTCACTTCGATTTGTTGCTAACTGCCGCTACTGTACGCTGCAACAGTACACGACAGAGCAGTTAGCAACAAATCGAAATATACACTTTCACGCAAAGCAATGTAGAGAAGTACACACACTCACGATTAGCAACCTTTCGCAGATCCCAGACGATTTGTTGATTACAGATTACAGACAGTGTTGGTCTTTTGGCCGGTCAAAATAGATTTTGCTGGCCAAAACGGTCAAAATGGTCAAAATGGACAAAATGGTCAAAATGGTCAAAATTACGTCACCCATAGTATAATGCATTACAAGCAAGGATTTCTTTTATTTTTTTCCAAGGAATATATTTAATTTTGTCCATTTTGACCATTTTGGACACTTTTTCCCGAGTAATTTTGACCATTTTGTCCAGTTTGACTGGCCATTTTAACCACTTATTTTGACCACCGTGACAACACTGATTACAGATTGTATTTTGAATTTTGTTTTGAGCTCTTACTGAAGCCGTCCAAAATGCACGGACATGACAGGGCCATAATTTTTCTTCCACTCGAGTGTAGTTTTCCAGGGTTCCAGTCCCAGACGGAGTAAATGTCCAAACACCGGAAGTGACCAGGACGGCCCTTTGAATTTGAATTTAAACATTTTAAATATGATTTTCATGTTCTTGGAGCAAATCTTGCTTCATTCTTCACCCAATAAATAATAATCACAAGTTGTGTGTATTTTGTAGTTTGTTGACTCACGTGGTGGATATTTTTTACTCGCAGTTTGCTTTTCCCTCTTTTTCTGAATTCCTAAATGTTTCAAAAATGCGTGGAGGAGGAAAGCTCCAAGAAAGAGACTCGACAGAATGTAAAATACTGACATGCTGAATCTTGTGTTTTTAAATAAGATGAATCCGGATTTGTCCACTGTAATTTTCAGTTTTAGTTGTATTCCTATTCTTATTTTTGCTGTTAGTTTGTCCAATGCTAAATCTCGAGTTTGTCTATTTTCTCCAAGTACTTGATTTTCTATCCTGTTGGCATGTCAAGTCGCATGGTTAATAGTCAATATTCAATTGTACAGTTCTATTATGTACTGGCAACAAGTGTAAAATGATACTCAAGTCGATCCACTCCGCTC
>JAQGBI010000947.1:0-11959 GCA_034698325.1 Sminthurinus elegans | reverse complement strand
GTGAAGTAAATTTTATCTGAAAATTAAACAGAAGTTTTTATACTTAAGACAGGCCATCGAGCCATCTTAAACTAAAAATCTCCATCCACCACCCTCTTTTGCAAGTATACAATACACGTGTGCAGATTTTCATGTTTATGGACCGGCATTGTAATTTGTATTCAAAAGTCGAGTTAATTCTAATTGTAATTGAAGACTTTTCCATTTTTTAGTAGATAGTAGATAAGCAAACATCAAAAATCAACATACCTATGCACAATGCACATAAGTATTATGCCTTGACACACCAAACTCGTAAAATTAAATTGTCAGGAAAAAGTACAAAAAAATCTAAATGGTAGTATCCAGATTGCAGAGACGTAATCTGCTGTGGGTGTGGTTCAGACGTCAGATACAAAGATGCACTGACAATAGTACAATTTGGAATGCAAATTTACATTTGAAACAGAAGGATTCTAGAGCCAAGTGTCTAGAATTAAGAGTCAAGAGACTGGAAACAACATATCAGTTTAGTTGCGTTCAGTTGAGTTTACGCAGGATGCAGACTTTAGACTGTACATTGAAGCCAAGTAATTTCCAGCACGTTTTATTTTACACTGTACTTAAAGTGTCTTTCACCCCTGAAAATTTTTAAATCTTAAGCATCTGTATTTCCTCTGTAAAAGAAAGGCTGTACTAACTTTTATCAAATTGTAGTTAATTGGAAGTTGGAAAGAAGATTCATTCCTTCATCAAAAAAAAATCAAAAAGATGTGCAAAAATACAGAGCTCCAATTAATTTGAGAGTTTTCTTTGTAAAAAGATTCGGCTGCGTATGAAAGATCGTCTTAGATGAATATTTTTTACTCTAAGTACTGAATCAACATCCGCCGTACGAAAACAAGTATTTAAAATTGAAAAACGCTTCTTTTTCTTTCTTCAAACAAGATACTTTTGAAAATACTTCGTAATGGGAGTCAACATTTTTTTGGTTTTATCAAGTAAACTCACTTTTTTTATTCTTTATATTTCATAATGTGATACGCACAAATTTCAAAGGAGCACATGGAATTGATTTGAAGATGAGAGAGAGATAATAAATGATATAATCAGCAGTTGCGTGCGATAAAGATTAAGACGAAGAAGAAGAAGAAAATCGAAATGATTGAATCTTATCATCAGCTCACATTTGTATTGAGAAATATGGCTGTCACGTGCAATTTTATGATTTGAACGTAAGGATTCAATATTCAATATCCTTTATAATATATCAGTGTGATTAGCAACTTAATTTGTTGCTGTATCTCTTCCGCACATTACGCAGAAATCAGGTAGTGACATGTTCCTGTACAATTAACAAGAGTAGATTTTACAGTATCAAATATCAGCGGCATCCACAGCTTGCAGTTTTTATGTACCCCTTTTGCATTATGGCATAAATTGAGTTGATTGAATTTTTTGGTGTAAAATCCAAGTACAAAATAAAAAATAGCTCGATTTTAAATCGAGGAATATTTTTAAAAAACTGACAGAAACTTTTGAGCTTTGATTTTCAATAAAAATCCTTCTAATCCCTAAAACATTGTTTAGGCTTGACCATGAGCCATGAGCACAGCCGCAAACCAAAATGACAAATGACATTTCAAATTTTGTAGGACCTTTGAGGAGATTTTGTTCCATCAGTTTTTGGCTACTTAATATTTAATACGCTCCTTGAACAAGAGTTAAGTTAATTGAGGTTTTATTTTTCCCTGCAATATGTACGAAATATCGATGCGATGTAGAGCTGAGAGCTGCCAAGAAAAATAAGTGTTCTATATGTAAGAAGTAAGCATGCATAAAAAACCTTCGGTTTGATTATGTGATCAATATCATACAGACTACAGAATACAGAAGCATCACAGGTGAAAAAGTGACTTTAAATTCCCACATGAAAAACTTGAACAACTGAATGTTAAAACTATAATAGTAATACGCATGTATCATCTTCATTCATAACATTTTCATTTTCTTGTTTTCATTTTCATCACATGCTCTCCATCATCCTCCTTTGTACTATATACTACAGACTTCATCATCGTGTGAGTAGCAAACTGCAATTGTAGGTAATATGTTACCTAATGCATCATGCATCGTGCACACTGCACATAGACACACACATTTCAACTCACCACTCACTCACAGACTACATAATGCATAATGACACGACATGACACGACAGGATAAGTGGCCCAAATACCAAATACAACAGAATGTAGAATCCAAATTCAATGCTACATAATACTTTTGAGCACACCATAAATGATACATGTACAAATTTATGTGTCTCCATATCCACACCTTTTTATTTTACTTTTTACTTGCTTGCACAAAAGAATGACTTGGACAATGAAGAGTCTTCATCTGATTTATTATGTCAGACATTTTGATACAAGCTTATTTCTACAACCATCATAATACGAAAGAAAATTGAAATGGTTCTTAGCAATTTGTAGAGATAAATTTAATTCCTTTTTTTTTTAATTAATTTGGTATCAATATTTATTATTTATAAAGAAGCTCGAATTCAACTGCACACGAGTGCAGTTACAGTCAACAGTTAAGATTTGAAATTTGAAACTTGAGGCCTCCGCTTTTTTCTGCTCATTAATTTTTTCCACTTTTCATGTAAAGAGTAGACACAAGCAAGCAAACAAACATGGTTTAAACTTGAACCACTTGCTTGAACTGTAACTCAAAACTCAAAACTCACGATTGACTATGAGAACTCCAGCTCTGAAAATAAAGACTGGGAAAACCATGACGAATATACTCATGTTCAAACTAGACTAAACTAAACTAAATATGCATTGGAAAATGTCAAGGTTCACAATTAAAATGTGTATCATGTACGATTTTGTCATTACATACATGTTCAGTGTTCAGTGTCATGTTGTTGTGCTGTGGTGTCCATGTGAAATTCTCACTCTATCGCATTATTTTCCCCCAGATTTTTCACACCATGCTCTACACATTCTACGTGAAAAATTGTATTTATAACATGGACATTGGACATTTATAATATAATATGATATGATATAATGGGGATAAAAGGTAAGAAATTAATGTATTGACAGCTAATACACAATGCACCAATGAAAGGAGAGGAGTGAGACATTCAATTCTTTTGCACTGCATGCATCAATCAAAATTTTATGAGACCTCCTGACTCTTGACTCTTGATATCAAGAGTATAGAATATTCTACTCACCTAATTTTGAACATGGATTACCTACATAGATTTTTGTCTCCTCATCACAAAATTAAAAGCCCAAGCTTCCGCCAGTTCTATTATGGCGAAGCTGTAACCTGTAACCTGTTGAAAAGGGGGTTGAGAAATAATCCATAGTATAGCATCACAAATATTTTGTTTAATGTACGACAGGCTAAAAACTATATAGTTTGTAGTTTGTACAGTGTACACCGGAAACAACAAGTGCAAATTCACAGAGGTGATATGATATGATATAATATTTGAGTGTGATGAAGCAGTCATAAAAAAGCATGTCTACAGCAAACAGCATTCGACATGAATCTGTGTATGTATGACAATTGGACATGCTTATTAAATAGGATCATATAAGTCAGGTAACTTTATCTGGTCAATTCGTGCAAAGAGAAATCGATGTAAAGGTATTGTAGAATAAGAGTTACACTACTGCTTGTAGCTTGTAGCATGTCACTTGTAGCGTATGGATGTACAATGTACATACTACATACCACACACAATTCAGTGTAAAGGTGTTGCTGCAAGAAGTAAGAACAAGACAAGAGCAAAACAATAACAACAGCAGTAGTGATATGCATAAAATTTTCTCACTATAACTATACAAGTACGTTCTATGTTCTATACTATACTGTGTAAAAACTTATGATACAATCCCATACTCCAAACTCTCATTCCAATTCCAATTCCAATCCCAATCCCAATATATTAAATAGCCCAAAAAGAAGACAACATCCAAAGGAATAAAAAAAAGGGATACAGGAATCAGAGACAAATGTTACGTAACATCCAGTTACAGAAAAATACGCTTTGTGCATCATCATATTATGAATCTCTGTACGCACATACATTCATAAGGTATTTTACGTGTGTATAGTGTATATATGTCAGTAACGCATGCACCTATCACTTATCTACAAACTACAAACTGATGATTCACACTCACTCTCTCACTTACACTTTTTTTACACATGTACTTGTTACTTGTTACTTATTGCTACTTGCCATGTATCTATTATTTTATACTATACATTATACTACATGCCTTTGGGACAGAATTTTAGATTGTAGAATTGGAGGGATTTTGAATTCAGGTCTCTGCTGCAAACTGCAATTCTTTGTGCAGCATATTATCTATGTATCTATGTATCTGTATTATACTAACTATTAACTATGCATGAGCTACATTTATATCTCAGTACACTTGAGTGCATTATAGTGAAATGCCAAAGCTCAAAGCTTATTAGCCCAATCGACGCTCAATATTCGATTCTCAATACTCATCTCAACAAAAAAAAGCACAGAAAACTCGACTTGTACTACAATCATGATATTTTACTATACACTATATACTATTTACTACTACTACTACCTTTCACGTATTAGTTAAATATTACATTCTGCATGCTCGCTAATCGACTGCACACAATTAAATAAGTACACAAGACTTGTGCGCCCTATTATACAAGTATATTGGCTGCTAATCAGTCTTCTGCATACTCATTCTGATTCATATCTAAAGTCTAATATTGATGAACGACGTATGCACATTGTACTTTTTACTTGTAATGTGAATGTGCAAAATAGATAATGGATAGACAATAAGGGCAATTTGAATGAATCAATATAATCAGAAAAAAAATTCATTTGGCTCCATAATCCATAATATAATAATAATATAATAGACTCATTGTTAACTTTTGGCTTCCTCCTTGTTTACTGTTTACGTATGTATCCATAATGTATTATATCCTGTGTCTAAAGTTGTACTTTATACTATACGTAATGTGTAGTAAGTGGTATTCACGTGTATTCAATGGATGTACAATGCACAGGTAATAGATGATACAAGTTTCCTCTTAACAATTAACAAACACCTTCCATCAAAAAATCCTATGCTTGCCACACGGCTCCTTTCCTGTAAATTTGCCAAATCCAAATACTGTGAACACACACACAGACACACACAGGAATATGTAATCATCATCATCAGCATGTATACAATAAATCGTGAATGGGTGTATGTGTGTATCTATTAGTAATATGTGCGTATCTTCACTCTCAAAGAAAAGAATTATTGAATAATCTGATTGTATTACAGATTGTATTTATACATTGTATTTGTTGTAATTGTGCGTACGCATTGCTGAGCTCACTAACATATAATATCTAATATACATATCATGTAGAATGTACAATTACAAGATAAATGTAAAGTTCGACAATTTATATCTTGTTCTTTGGAATACAACTCATAAGTCTCATATCTCAAGCCACACAATGCACACTACTTACTATCTGCTGTCAATTATATTTATCTACAATATTAATGGATCCTCCTCTTTTCCCTCTCACTAATTTATGGCTACAAGCATTCAGCAATAAGTTGTATTTTTATCGCCTGCATGCTGAATGCTGAATGCAAGGATTTAAATTATCTTGTTTGTCTACATGGATAACAATGGACATTTCCAAAGATCAGCATTTAATTAGCCTAATATTTAATAGCCAGGCCAGAATAGAATAAACAGACATCAAAAAATAATAAGTAATAATATAGTGATTCTTGATATGCTTTTCCTTTCAAAAATACACACACAGACAACAATACAAATTTGCCCAATACCTTTCATTTTTAAATTAATTCAAAATTTACAGACTAAAAAATTCAGACTGATTCCACATTTCCAGACGAAAAATGTTAGTCACTGCTTTTGTCTACTTGAGGCAAACTAAATAAGCCAGAGAAATAGGTAAATACTTTTTTTATTAACCTTCCTTCCCATTTACCACATGAGGTAAAAAAAACAGTGTGTGTAATATTGCAAATTGCAAACTATCCATTTCATTCATTAGACAGATCAACTTTTGACTCTTGACTCTTGATGTTGTACTGTCCACCTTGCTCAACTCCTCAAGAAGGACAAAAAAATGCAACACAAAAGTCAGAAATGATTCGTGAAGGAAGTGACTGAGTGAATGAATGTGAGTGTGAGGCGTCTGTGATCTTTGCTTCACTATCATTACAATTTAACCTATAAGCTTTTGGGTGTACAATGTACAGTGCAATGCTTACAGTATATGAAAAGGTGGAGAGATAGGTGTAGATTGTAGATAATTCTGAGCACAAAGTTGCTCTTACTGCTGCTGTTCTTGTTGTTGTTGTGAAGGTAGGAATATAATTGTCACGTAAAGTGTGTAGTAATAGCGGTAGCGAGTAGAGTAGAGTAGAGAGGTTGTTGCAGGCAGTTCCCCAACAATATTCCATATAATATTCAATATTTGGGTTATTTCCTAGATCCTGTCATAGTCTTATTTTAGTGACAGACCAATTCAATTCTACATGTGCAACATTCATTGTACAATCTTTTATGTACAAAATGTACAAGGTACGAGTGTGTGAGCTGACACAGGATTTATGACACATTTGTTATCTTCAAACCTCAAAATATCCTAATATTTTTGTCCTTTAGTTCATATTATGAAAATAATAAATTGTGAATAATGCGTAATCTGTTTGTAGAAAGGTTGACATTTAAGAGCTTTGAGAGTTGAGACCATTTTAAAATTGATACATTTATTTACCATTAAAATCTTTCCTTGATACTGATTTGATCTTGGATCTTTTGTACTGCTCAAAATACGTCAAACATTAAAATTCAGAAAATGAAGCAGTTTTTCTTCTAGGCTGCGTACAGTGTGCATAATATGTTCATATGCATTGTTAAAGAAAATTTTAAAAATGTTCTTCTAAATGTATAGGCTACTCCTTTTTTTACAAAAAAAAGTTAGTATCAGGTTTAATGGAAAAATGTCACTGGTAAAAGATTGAATGAAACTTGACGTTTGAAGGACTGACAAAGCACGTGCATTAAGATATCTCGAATCAATCTAAAATCTACAAACTACAAACAGAGAGAATGTAGAATGCATGATGTATAATCGATCCAAATGAAGCTGATAAAATAAATAAAAAACAATGTGCAGAAAGGATTCAGAAGAAGAAGAAAACAAAGACGAGTTTCCTCGTATGTGTAAAATACATATAATCAAAGAGCCACAAGTTTTTTCCATAGGAATATAACGAGAAGATTGTAAACGTGTAACGAGTAACGAGTAGAAAATGCAAGCCAAACTAAAGCCAAAGCCAAAGCCTGACTTGGGAATAAGCTGAAGATTTGCAGGTAAGATAAATTATCTAACTATACGTGTAAAAAAGTAAGAAAAAAGAGAAAAAATACTTCATGATACATATGAAACAACCTAATGATCATGACCATGACCAACTAAGATATCCACAAGACAACACAAGACGAGATATTCATTCAGTCATTCCTTCATTCATTTATATACCATTGTGATAACAATAGTACATCTCACATCTCACAATGTACATCGTCCATCGTACATTGTACTAGTGCATAGTACATACAGTATATCGTGTATACCAGGTATTATAAATTTCTCAGACGATTAAAAAAAATATTTTGTAATATTATTAGCATGTTATGAGCTCAAGTGCAAAATGAACAAAATTAAGCTTGAAAGGTAAATTTTACATTTTACATGGTATCATGTATCAGGTATTTGACATGTAATATTACACAGTACACGGACAAACTTAAATGATTGTAAACACATGTGACTCTGTTTTATTTTACTATTGTATTGTTATTTTTTTTTTTAGATTTTGTGATCTTGACTTTTGGTTCTTGTGTCCAGTCATTAAAATTAAATGTTCATCTACATGTCCTCTGTGTACAATTTCTTGTGACAAAACTTATACCTCGATGCTCAATACTCTCTGTTTTTTCTCCTCTTGTCGTTTTTTATTACAAAAGTAAAAAACAGTATGCAATTTTAGTTCCAGTCACACAACTTTATAATTTGCAATGACCATTAAAAATCCATACAAAATTCCGAAACAAACATCATACATGATTCCTCCCATTACAATTAGAACAATTACATTTATGCACCGTGTATACGATGCAAATTGTATCTGCAATTTGTAATTTACACCCATCATGACTTTTTTTGTCTGTGACCTTGAAAATCTGGACTAATTATATACTATAATCTATAATATAGTTATTTTGTTGATCCGCATTCGATTTGCTGACATTCCAGTTTCAGATTCAGGAGAGTAAATAAAAAGTAAATTGAAAATGCATTTATTTCTATTACAAAAGTCTCATAATGTAGGCCTATGCATAAATTTTAGTTCTAGGAAAATTGTTTAGCGTACAGGAAATTGCACAGATTGTTTCCAGTAGTAAATTGGTTCCATCTTTAGAAAAAAATGGTAATGTAATTATTATCTGCCTAGTTTTTTTTTCGTATAAAAAGTGGACATGTAAAATTATATTAGACATGTGTAAACCGGCTATTTTATTGTTTATGAACTCGACGGAAATAAATAGACACAAAATACAAGAGAACTGATAATTTACAACACGTGCAGCGTACAATCACCAGAAGCTACAAACTACAGAAGAAACGCCTTCCCTTTCTTTTCCTCTCTAATGAATTTATTTACAAACATCGTCATCCATGTGACGATTATATTATTATTGTTGTTTTTTTTTTCAAATCAATTAAATGATTACCCAGGAAAAGATAAAAACAATCTACTCTATGAATATTTATATACTTTGTAGTTTGTAGCACCTGCCACAAAACACAAAGTACACACTGTGTACTACACAGGGCATATTTATAAAATGTCATAAATTCTGTTGTGGACAAAGTGGCGTCGGCATCCTTCCTTATAAAGCCTATATATAACTGTTCACTGCTCACTTTTATATAGCCCAAAACTTTGTATTTTGTATTCTATATTCTGTACTATTTGATATGTAACATGTGGGTTTGTCCTTTTGATCCTCATTTCAGATTTGCGATAGGTAAGTGTAGAATCCTGTTCTAATTGACAGTTTATTTGACTTGGAGATAAACAGTATTGAAACCTCTAGTTGCTATTAGTCGTATTCATCATCTATTCATCATTTATCAGACTATCTCTATCAGAAACTATCTATATGATTTGAACTAGTTGATGTGTGTAACGTCTGTCCATAGTTTAAATGGTGACATCAGGTACAAAACATTGATATCGATATGAAATCAGAGTACGATTGCCATTTTGAACAATTGAAACAGAAATAGAAATACAAACAGAATCACAATCAGACTCAGAAATCAACAACAAAATGTTACACTGGGAGGAGAACTCTGCTCTTGTGGTCGACGGTTGACGTTGCCGTTTTGAAAACTGTTGCATTTATTTCCAAATTCACGAAATATCTATATGTATGGCTATTTCTGTACCCTGTCTTTAGCATTTTGAATGCTCTAATTTTCTTCAAGTTTTGCTTGAGGCTACCTCAAAATGTGTAATCTGTAATCCGTATTACGTGTTATGTATTATGCTTAATTTACTTTGCTTCAAGCTACAAGCAAATCATTAAATAAAAAAGCCTTAATATTTTAACTCATTACTGCGTGATAATTTTTTGAACAGACTTTCCGGGTTGTCACGAACTTTTAAGCACTTGTAGTAAAAAAAACATAATGGGAATTTGCCTCAAAATATCCCTCTAAACATAAATACACATTTCAGATACATTCATCGTACATCATACGTGGTTTGGTTTGACTTGGTTTAGTCTGGCTGGCACGTGCAGTCATCTCAAAACTCGAGACTCAACACTAATAGATTTAGTGTCATTTAAACCCCAAGCTTACAGAACATCCACTCACAAACTGTGAGCTGTAAGCACTAATTATGTATCATGTATTATGCTACATTTGGAATTTGAACATGATACATGTAAAATTTACAATGGATGAGGGTTCCTAAATCAGAGGTTGTACAGAAAAATCTGTATCAACTCGTATGGCATGCCGGCTTTGTGTTGAGTGTGCAAAGTTTGTGATGAACAGAGGGAAAATAGCCAAAAATAGAGCCTCTTTTTGTGTAAATGTCTGGTCTGCCTTTTGCCTTCTGCTATTCTGTACACTGCACACTGCACACCTATGCTTCTGGATTCACTTTCATTATAGGTATAGTCATACATGTACAAAAGATATGTGGATGGATGATTTATCAACCCTTTTACACACAGCTTAATTCTGTAGTTGTGTTTAGGCAAGTACACGATGAACCATCAAACATTGAACATCAGTAGGTATTTTTGCTACTCCTTTCCTATATAAAGCATATTTGTTTACAAATGTACACGCTTCTGTACTCAACCAAACCAAACTAAACCAAGTAAGTTGCATTTGTTCAAAAGTATACACAAGGACCAAAAATCAAAGGATTAGTACATATAAGTACTGTAAATGCAGGCTGAATGCAGAATGCAAACGATTGCACGTACAATATACACTTTACATATTTGTCTTGAAAAAATACACAACACACAGAAGCATAAGCTTGAAAGTGAATCTTTTGTTCCATGCTCCTCTAAATTCAAAATAACAATAATAGAATAAACACGAAGAAAAAGAAGAAGAAAACTTCAAGTTGAAATGTAAAAGAGATTCCACTTGTAACTTGTAATCCACATTCTTTACTGTGAATCGTGCATTGTATTGTATATTGTACACCGCCTTCTGTATTATTTACTGTATGCTTTATGCATATAAGTATATATGTAAAATACTAAAGTCACTCTCATTCTCAAATTCACTATACTTGGTGACTTTTTTGCTCTATTTGGCGATTTGAAAAGGTCTCTCTTCACTCTTCTCATTTATTTCGACTCAAAACTCGAAACTCAAAAGTCACAAGTATCAAGTACTAAGTATCAAGTCACAAGTCGCGTCAGGATAGATGCACAAAAGAGACAATAACCTACGAGCTATTTAACAGCTATCTAAGAGTAAAGAGTAAACGATTTCTACTTAAAATCCAAAATGCGTAAATGAAATTTTTTTGGATTTGCTTGATGCTTAAGACACAAAAAAATATGTACAATAATATAAGCAAATATCAACTCATTTGAGTAAACTTTAAAATGAATAATAAAGAAAAACAAAAAATGTACACAGACTTACAAAAGTACAAACTCTGTGTAAAAATGCATACTTATTGTATGCATATGTACAAACATGTACGTATATTATGGTACTACATATATTTTTGTTTGTGCACCTATATACACCTACACAAGACACACACAATAACAAAGACCTACGACAAGGTATGGAATAACAATAAATAAACTGCTTCTATTTTCTATATATATTCTATATTCTACATTGTGTACAAAACAAGACAATAAATTCATACGGCACGATACACCGCACATTCCACATCTTTCTTACATTTTTTCTTCTTTTTCTATCTTTCTCTGTCTTCTGCCTTGTTTTGGTTTACATATTTTATATTTTATACTTTATATTTTGTTTTCATATGTACAGAAAAAAAAGAACTTTCAGTTTTCGAAGAAATAAGAAAAATGAAAAACATCGTGTATTTACTATTTACTGAATGGCTGAATGATGAATAGTTGAATGAATCAAGGAAAAAATTCAACCTTGTAAAATATGCGGTATGTGAGGTATGAGTAATCTAATAATAAATAATAATAATAATAAATAATGATAAAAATAGAATAAAAGAAATAATTTCATCACGAATAGAAAAAAAAACAAGATAATTTTACCTGGTAAATGGCATTTCCAGTGAGAAAGGAATTAATGTAG
>JAQGBI010000946.1:0-11990 GCA_034698325.1 Sminthurinus elegans | reverse complement strand
AATCCAGGGCCTACGAACTCAGTGCCTACGAGTGCATGGACCTACGAATTCAGGGCCTACGAATATGGGTGCTACCGGAATTTCCACACTCCAAACTCCACACTCTCTACCAACTTCCTTCATAAATTCTGTCTTTACTATCTCACTCTCCCTCACACAGTTTCAGATTCTTCACAGATTTACAATTTTCACACTCTGCTTCTCATTTTAACATGTACACTGTACACACAATACACAACATGATGAACTATCTTCTTTGTATATCTATATAGTAAGTTGTACATTGTACATTTACAATGTAAAATGTTTATATTTACGATTTACGCAGTCCTAGGAAAAAACTACAGCATAAAACAAAACGTACAACTTACAACACATAAAGCACAGAACCCTTTTACATTTACAAAGTGTGTATCTCTGTCTCTCACAACTCACAGCTCACAAGTCAGTGTCATAATAATAAAGACGTCTCTATTCTCTTTTCAAATTCTCTCAGTTCATCAGCTCATTTTTTGTGAAGGCGAATGTTACTTGATCCTGATATTCTAGAATCTAGATTCTACATTCTAGACAAATTCTAGGCTCTTGACAAATTCTCTTTCCTCACTCCTTTTTTACGACGGGTGTGAAACAAAAACTTTTTTTTTATCTCCACCAGCCATTTTTAATTTTCGAGCCATTAGACAAAGTAGATACATTCTTTTAGAAATATCCAAATTCAAAGTCAATCAATGACCTTTTCTTCAATGTTTAATGTGTTTGCTGGGGTTTAGACTTTAGATGAATTTGCTTGATAAAATCCATGAATATAAACTTGATGACACTCTTTATCAGTTATTAACCCCAAGTTCAAAGTCAGTTGTGAGTTGGCGTGTGACATTCAACTTTTACGTGATTTCACTCCCGCGCTAAAACAATTCATATTTGATCAAATAACTTTCTTTATAGTACAGAATTCGGAATGTTGATAGTAAAAATCACACAACTCCATTGAAAATTGTACAAACAATGTCAAAATCCCGGAAAAGTGTCCACGCTTATGAAAATTAGTACAGTTTTATTTTGATTTGTAATTTGTGTACAGTGTACAAATATGCTTGTACAAATTTAGATACTTGGATCTAGTTGTAGTCGGTGTCTTTTCATGCTTGTCCATGATGATGATGACAATGTCTTTTAGACACGAAATGGATCATGATATTTTTTATAGTATGATGCTGCCATTACACGTGTGACGTATGATGACTGTAATGTGTTGTTGTTGTTGTTAGTTGTTACTACCACAATTTTTAGCTCATAGCTCAGAACTCGGCTTAGCTCCATTTTATGAAAATACCCTGTAAAAATGCAATAGAAGGATGAAGACAGTTAATGTCTATATAAATGAGGAATAATCGGCCTGTTGCTTGTTGCTCCCATATGAAAATACATCAGTATTTTCATGTAAGAGAAGCAGTGAACCAGGAACTGTGTGTTGTAGGTTACATGCCTTGTATTTTGTACACTGTACATTATACGTTATACAGCCCACACATAAAAAGGAAAGAGAGACAGCTAATATAATGGTTCATGGTGAATAGTGAGACATATAATGGCCGTCTAACGTCTAACGTCTAATGTCTAATGGTACTGACTGTATTTTAACCAACGAATCGTATCGTATCGTATCGTTTCATATAATATCCCATCTTACGATATCGTCTGACACGCAACCCCCAAACGCTCTCTTTTTTACTTTCTCTCCTTTCTCCGCTTTCTCCAACTATACACAAAAGTTGGAGTTGGAACAAACGAAGCTTGTCTAATTGAAACGGTGACCTTTACGCACACCATACATGTATGTACAAACATTATACAGGCAATATTCATAACATATAGCTTACTAATAGCTTCATGTATAATGCTTTCTCTCTACAATCTATAACTTTTTCTCTGCTTTCTCCTCACCTGTCATGATGCTTTGACAAAATGTCAGGCAATCGGAATCGGAAATAGGAAGCCATGACTGTGTCAATCCAAGTCGAGACAAGTCATGTCGTGCCAAAGCTATTGAATTTAAAACATGTCTCAAATCTACATATTACATATCCATTTACCATTCGCCATTTACCTACATTCTACTTTCAAAACAGCCTTTCGAGACAAACAACGAGTATTATTTATTGCAAATCATGCATCATATCTATAACCAACTTGTCACTCAACAAGCAACTCTTTCTCTTTCTCCTTTTCTTTCTCTTTATCTTTTACTTGTGCATTCTACCTTTGTAACTTGTACAACAATTTTCCAATAAACTTTATCCCGTCAGACGAATAAAACGAATAGAAGGTTGAAAAGGGGAAACTATTTCCCTTTGTTCTCTGCACAAAAATGCAAAGTTGAAAGAAAACAGATGGACATAAGAAAAATAATAATAATAATAATAATAAAAGTTATAATAAATATGGTAATAAATATGGTAATAATAATGATAATAACAAATATGGGAATAATAAAAATAATAATGATAAATATGGTTATGAGTAAAAAAAGAGGGAAAGGGGGATTTGAATCGTGTAATATTTGTGAAAGTAGACACAAAGGAATATTTTACGAGGAAAAGTATCCTAGTTTTGTCTTTAGATGCTGAGGAAAGCAGTTTTCCATGTTCTGAGTACTCCCTTGAGATTTGAGATTTGAGATGGAAAGAGGAAAAAAAGAGAAGGAAGAGAAAAACTATGATTTTAAAATCTATTACACCGAGTGTTTTTTTTTCCTTTATCATTTCTCCTACTCCAACTTTTTCTCTTTTTCTCTACTCTTCTTTTCTCTTTATTTGACTTGACTCAGCTCAGCTGTTATTTTTCTTTGTCATAAAAGTAAAAAATTCAATTCAATAACACTTGATCGTTTACAAAACCTCAGAACCTCAGAAACTCAAAACTGCAGAACTGCAGACTCAAAAACTGAAGACTGAAGACTCTTGAAAATTGCTGCATTATCTCCTTCTAACGTTCTGCTTTACCAATTAAAAAATGTCATTTTTTTCCCAACCCTTGCAAATTGCAAATTGTTATTACGGATATTTGTACAGTGTGCAATGTACAGTGTACAGTATATTTGTTATGTAAAAGATGTATAGCATGTAGGGAGAATTACCTTGTTGTTGAGAAATGTGAAAGGACTACATGCAATTTTCAAAGGAAATTGTTTCTTCATGTATTATTCATACGATAATACTAAACATGTTGTAGGTACTTTGAGTGAGTTACATAATACATTGAATTGCTTTTTGTCTCTCTCTCTTCTTTCTTTCTCTTTATCACAACTGGCTGAGCCAGAGTCAGTGGAAAACAAAGTGGTACCAAGTGTACATTGTACATGTGTACATCTATACAAAGTACAAAGTACAAAGTGTTCACCGTCTAACGTCTAATGTCCAACGTGTAATGTCTAATGCCCATCCGGATTTGTAGTTAGATACTTTTGAAGCTTGAACGTTGAATGTTGAATGTTGATGGAATGGAGAGGAAACATTATAGAGCTTTCATGTTATTGTTTTCTCCGTCAATCCGTCCCTTCCCTTCACTCAAAAGAAACTATAAAGCTAAATCCAAAGCCCGGCTCCAGTCTCAAGTCTCAATTCTCAATGTTCAATGTTCAATGTTCAATGTGCAGTGTTCAAACTTAAAAGAAAACCACAACTTCTTTTGAGGAGTTTCACATTGCCATCGTCTTTATCTCGCTTCAACTGGGTCTGGTCTGGTTGATTTTTCCTGTCCATGTCATTTTCCTCCTCTCCTCATGGTGAAAAAAAAATGTCCAAGTCCTTACATACATAAAACTAATGGAATGGACGCTAGTAAAATGTTATGGGGTTTATATCATGCGTACATACGTATAGATATGTATATGTGAAAAGGGTAGGAAATTACATGTATTATGTATTATATTGTATTATGATTATGATAGAAAGTGATGTAATATGTATTAAGTAATATGGAGTATGATGATGTTATGCCCGGGAATGGGATGTGATGTAAAGTTATGTTGTTTTATGTTTTGTAAAAGGGAGAGGAGGAGGAGGAAAATTTGAGGAAAATAATGTATAATATTTACATGTACGAGGATTTTATATGTGCAAAATAGAGCATAGAGCATACAGTATAGAGTATGAAGCTATAGAGTGTAGAGTATAAAATGGAGAGAACATGGAGAAAGTGGATTGAAGGAGAAAAATAGTAGTCTCCTGCCTACCATTTTATTTTCCTACTTCCTTCATGTTCAACTTCCTCCGTGTACAATATTACCATCTAAAATGTACAGTGTACAGTGTACAACCTACAGTGTATGAGCATTGAGCATGAGTATGATATGAAGTAAGCACACGGACCATAACATTTATAAGTACCTTACATATCTTCCATCTACATTCTACATGTAGTTGAAGACCCAGAGAGAAAAAGGGAAAGAAAGAAAGAAAGTAGGAGAAAGGTAGATATTTTTTGAACTTGTTATGACTAAAAACTAAACTACACACACACACTACAACCTACAAACAAATACACGCACATATATCTTCCGTCTACAGTCATATATTATACATATGGGCATTACGTACATTACGTAAACTGCCGTCGCAGCTGGAGTTGGAACTGGAACTGAGAGAAACTGGAGAGAAAAGTGGCAAAGTGAGGGAAGGAGAAAGTACCTGAACATTGAGCATACATAATAAAAAGAAATAGGCACAGGTATACAAAATACAAAGTATAAGCATGTACGGTGTACAGTATAAGAGTGTGCAAGGTGGATTGTGACAGAGAGAGTGAAAGAGAGTGAGCTAGAGACTCCAACCTGGTCTGGTGCTGGTTCTGTCTCTGGTTCTGGTTCAAACTTGAAGTTTTGCTTGGCAAGAAAGAGAAAGAGAAACTGTGTATTGATTTTCCTACAGGTTGAAGTGAACTCCTCAACTATGCACCAACACACTGAATAATTGATTTTTTTTATCTCACGACACACACACACACAAACACATAAAAACTCACATGTAGCTCTATATTTATACTTTATACTTTATACACATCAACATCTAAACTCGGCTCAAAATTGAGCTGGAATTGGAACTGGAATTCAACTTCCAGTTTGAAGCTTGAGCTTCCACGTCCATCAACTAACTATCCAACCTATCCAAAAGTACAATTTTTACTCTGTTGCCTCAAACTTGTTGTGTTTGATTGTATCTGGCGAATATTGAGTATAGAGTATCGACTATCAAATATGTAGTAAATACTGTTAACCACTGCTCTACATTGTCCCTTGTAAATCGTATCCCATAATTTGCAGCAGCGATATAAAAAACAAAAACAACATCAAAATCAAAGAAAGACAAGTCTGGACTTAATAGTTTGACAACAGAAAACAAAACCCTCTTCCATGTTAAATGTATGACAGACAAAGGCAACTACTGAAAAATGTTTAATACTAGCCTATTTATTTTTGTCTAGAGTCTTGAGTTTGTCGAACGCTGTTTATGTTTTTATTTAAGATTTATGCTCCATTTGTGAGCTTTTGTGCCATTTTCTATCCGTTGGGAAATTATCAAAGATTAAAAATATACAAATCGAAATTTGATCTCTGTTTTCTCATACATTCTTTATTGAGAAGTATTTATAAAGTATGACGTCGAGTAATGAGCAAAGGTGGATTTTAAAACAAGATTTTCACTGTCCATCCAAATGCCAAAATAACAACTTTTAAAAGCTGAAAAGAATATAGAAAAAGGCTAATTTTGATGTTTCTGTCCAGAGTCTAGAGCCCAGAGTCTAAAGTCTAGAGTCTGGAGACGTCAGTACAAGTGTAAATTGATGAAACTCTATGTCTAATGTCTAGTCTAGATTCGTCTAGCTTTGTAAGCTGGACTAAAAACTAGAAAAGGGGAATGAAGACGTGCGGACATTGTAAAGTTTGAGTTTGAGTTGGATTCGGAGGTAATTTGCTCTTAATGGAATTTTGATGGGGCATCAAAGCTTGATTTAGATTTCAACCAGAGCTCCAGCTCCAGCTTCAACTCAAAGTTTCCTCTCTCCAGGAAGTAGCAGCAGGAAGAGGGACGTGAAATTGGAAAATTACCTTATGAACATTTTACAAATCCATGATATTTCTCCACTGTACACTTTATACTTTATACTTTATACATGGACATGTCACTATTTCAGTGTATCTATTATACAGATACAGATACAGATACAGACAGCATTTGTACAGTTACACTCATCTCTTTTGAAAAGGCTCAAAATTACATGTACGAACATTTATGTACGTGTCCTCTATATAAAAACAGCCTACAACCCATGCCCATACAAAAGTAAAAAGTAAAGGGATGATAATCAGAACGAGAATCCGAATGTGGGATATTATGGCCTAATATTATGTCATAACCATCTCCACTAACAACGACTAGAAAGTACAAAGTACAAAGTGTAACTACTGACAACTAACGACTTGCAACGTTAACGGTAACGACCGAGGCCGATACTGATACTGCTACAGATACAGTCATCTTTCCTTAAAGAATTATACAGCGGCTCATCCTTTACAAGCTGTTCGGTGCATCTCTTCTGTTTGTCCTCTGATCATTAAGCCACAGCCCCAATTCCTGTATGAAGTTTGCGAGTTTCACGGCAAATATACCTGACATCAAAATCTAAATTCAAATCTAAATTATTTCACGGCTCAACCGAACATCTGCTAAATTAGATATTTTGTAGCAATAGAAACACAAATCAAATACTGAAAACTACTACTAAATTAGATATTTTGTAGCAATAGAAACACAAATCCAATACTGAAAACTACTACTAAAATAGCAACGGATCAGAAAGGAGAAAGCCAAGCTAATTTTAATTACAGAATATTGGAATATTGGAATTGGAATAGAACTGGCATTAAAGGAAAAGGTCGGTTGATGAATGGACGAAGGATGAATGAAAATGCATCAACTATCAAATATTTAAGGTAGTGAAATGATGCTTCTCACATTTATAATTGGTATTCGTGTTTGTATTGTGAAATTATCAAATGCACTCAAACTTGTATTCAATGCTGCATTGTGTATTGTACACACAGTATAAAGTTCTGAGCTGCACTCAGGTGCAGACTCTAAATTGTAAACTAATCTAATATAGATAATTAACGGGGAAGATCCACCCGTTGCCTGCTTGCTGTGGTGTACTGTGCTGTGCTGAGGTTGTCTAAATCAGATTAGTCTGAAACACCTAACCCCTTGTGTAATTATCTAATTAAGGTGACGTGATTGGAATTTGAATAAATTAATGGAATTACGCTCTGCCTACTGTGATGTTGTTGCTGAATCACTTGCAATTGTATTTATAGTATGCAATGATTTTAGACTAATAATAGCATTATGAATTATTAATTTTGACCATGCACCAAATACCAAATACGAAATACAAATACAAGTACAAAGACGGCGGTTGTCGTAGATTCATTAGTCATTCGTCATTAGCGTTCCTTTACTAAATTATGCAAGCACGAGTTTTCTATTACAATAGTATTCGCCGCGTATTATTTTGAGCTGTAGGCTGTAGGTAGAAATGAAAACGTGATGATGCAAAAGGTGATGACACTTTATTACTAATTAGTATCAATGTGTACAATGCACAATGTACACAGTGTGTCCAACTTGTGACAACGGGATAACAAAGAGAAAGCACTTTTGAATGTTACATATGAAAAGATGAATGAATAACATGATGGCGGTGGTCGTCGTGATGGTTCTCTAAGCTCCAAACTTTTTGTGACTACGCATAATTTAATATAACGTATGTTGAAAGCACACATGCAATTTGAATATGTACACACAGTATCTTACATAAGTATGTGAGTATGGACAAAAAGGGGGAGAAAATATTTGTCACAGCTTGTTTTCATTGTGCACATTGTACAATGTACAAGAATAAGAGTGGAGAAAATTTGAGGAAGAAGAAGAAAAAGAAGAGGAACAACGAACAAGTTGAGAGCATCAACAAGAGTTACAAGACGTCTAAACAGTTTCCAGTTCAACCAAACCAAATCAAACCAAACCAAGTGAACAGAGCTGAAGAGACCAAAGAGGAGACGTAATGTGTGTCCTCTTTCTCTCTCCGTTTCTCTGTCGCTGAAGCTGAAGCTGAAGAGGGAGATGAATAAGAAAGAGATGAGAAAGCGAATGAGGCGTCCTAAATTCACTCAAGTTTCAGTTGCGCACACACTGTCCCTAATAATCCACATTGGAGACATATGATACACTCCTTTTGGATTTTGGATTTTGGATCTTTGGATATTTGGAGGACGAAGGACAAACAGTCAGTGCAAATGTGAATATTTTCCTACAGTTTCAAACAAGAGCTTTTGATTCTATTCCATATTCTTACATTTAGATTTTAGATGTATCCACAATCTATTATTTTACATATGGACACCAATAGCAAAAACAGAGTAAAGTCAAAGTCGGCATAGAAAATATCACAAAGATGGTGTTTATGGATATGCAACCTAGAAATCTAAAGTCTAGAGTCTCTAAAGTCTACATAAATAAACTTACTATAGATTTTCCTCTCCTCGTGACTAGTTCAATCCAATCCAATCCAATCTAATGGAACTACCTATTTTCTTTACATTTTCTCCTCTCCCTTTTCATCATTTATATGCAGCACATTCGTTTAGCGTTTAGAGTTTAGAGTTTGGTTTTATGTGTAGAATCCTGCAAAATACAAGGAGGCGAATAAAGAACGGTGAATGTAAAAACAGAGAGAGAGAGAGCAAAAAGAAAATGCGAAAGTGAAATGTAAAGAGAAAGTGAAAGAGAATGAGAAAGCCCACCAAGGAGTTTTTTCTCTCCCATACAATCTTTTACACATACAACATACAACACACAGCGTTGCTCCTTTGCTCTTCGTTCTTTTACTTCGTTTACACAGGTAGAGAAAGTAGAAAATAGAAAATGAAAGAAAGTAGGTAGCTTCTTTAGATGTGTGTAAAAACACGATATTCAACGCCTGAACTCCTTGCTTCTTTTTTCCTCGGATGATTTGGTTAGCTTGAGTATAGAGTTTGGAGTTTGGAGTCTTGAGACTGGAATCTAAAATGTAGAATCTGGAGTATAGAATCTGGAGGCTCCAGTGTGGAGTTGCTTGTACCTTGTACGTTGTAGCTGGTAGCTTGTAGCTCCCTCCATACTTGTTGCATTGATTTTTCAAATTGAGTTCGAGCATCAGGCTCTCCCATGTACATGTGTATAAACACCTACTCTGTGTACAGTATACACGCATACTCACGTTCACACATACACGCAAAGGAGCAGTCTGTTTGCTGTACTCTTTTCTCTTTTCTCCTTGAGAGTTGAGAGAGAAAGTAGCTGCCTTTGCAAATGAATGGAGAGTATCTACCTGATTTCTGTATTTACTGTTGAATGAGCATTGATCATGGACAGAGAATGGAGAATGGAGAAAAGAGAAAGGGGAAATGAAACCCAAGACTCAAGACTCAAGTTGAAACAATTTTGTCCTCATTTCTCTACTTTCTACTCTGTCATTATTATTATTATTATTATTATTTTGATGATTAATTCAACTCAGTAGAATTTTTCATGCTAAATATACATGAAAATACTGATACTACAGAATATAGTCTATAGGGTGCGTGCATGCCGTTTGTCGTTTGCCGTTTGGCACAAAGACGATGATTATCATGCTCATACATTAAAAATCACACTGAAATATTCAACATGCAAAAGCAGTCAACTTCAGCTTCAGAATTTAGCTAAATTTGGATGCTCTACATTTTGATCAGGTGGACCTGAAACTTGTTACATGTACTAAATTTAGCACCAACTGTAGAGTTATTTAGCAAAAGTATGAGAATAAATTGTAGTAGAGAATAGAGGACAAAGGACATATCAACAATCAAAATCAGCTACACTACTTTTGTCATTAACAATAGTTATAATAATAGTAATAATGGAAAAAAGTATGGCATGAGAAAAAACACAGCACGACTGCTTCACATTGTACATTCTACATGTTACATTTGCATATTTTATATTTTATACAAATATCAAATTGGTAGCGATGATTTGTCATGTGTTGCTCAAGCCCCGACTGGAAACATAAATACAAAGTCTAAGAGGAATGGGAATAAACGAATGCCCTGCTGCCCTGCCCTGCTGGGTGTTATATTTTCAAGATAAATACATAAAATATCTGGGTGTCGTTATCGTTATGTAGATCGTAGATTGTAGGTACATTGTATATTATGAGGAGAGAAAGAAGAAAGAACTGAAAGGTTCCTGCAAAATGCTAAATAGCATACAAACTTTACTTGCATGACCGTGAATGTGTAAACAGAACCATAAAACATAAACTGTATGAATGAGCAAGTCAAGTCAAGCCAAGTCAAGGCAAGGCTAAACTCGTGATAATAATATGAAAATAAAAAATAAAATATCATGTTTTTCCCTGGCGTTTGGTTTGCTTTGCTGTGCTTTGCTTTGGTTTAGTTTAGGAAACTGCGAATTGGTGAGTGTATTTGCATTTGTATTTTGTATTTTGCATGTGTTGAACAGAGAGGAAATGGTAGCTTAAACAAAAGTATAAAGTGTAATACCACCTTCACATGCAACTTTGAAAAGCCAAAGCCAAAGCCAAAAGCCAAAAGCCAAAGCTAAACTCCAAACTTCCAACTCAAGTACAAACAATCTACATTGTACATTGTACATGCGATATGCAAAGGTGAAGACGGAGAGGATGAAGACGATGAAGAAAAAGAAGGAGAATGAGTCGGAAAACGGGCGGAAAATTTCCGTTTGCTCCTTACTGTTACCATTTCCTCTTTCTTTGTGCTCCGTTTCTACCTTTTGTTTACATTTACGTACATATGAAAACCTGAAACTTGAAAGTAGAGTAAACTTTGCAAATGTACAACAAAATGCAGAATGAATATGAAAATAACTGTGGAAATGACTATGACTACAGCTTTGACTATGAATGAATATGAATATGAGCTCATTCAGCCTCCAGTTTCTGCCATGAATATAAATTTGAATGTACTTTATGGTGCTTTATGTACAACTCACCTTCTTTTCCTCTTTTCTCTCACGTATCAAACGCTAAACTTCAAATACAAATACAAACACAAGTACAAAAGGATTTCAAAGCCAAAACTGTGGCTTTCAAACGGAATGGGGAATGGATTAAACAGAATCCACAATCCAGAATCGAGGATCGAGAATTGAGAATGGAGGAAAAAGCTGTTGAAACTATTCACTTTTGTTTAGCTGTTCCTTTTACTTGATTTCAGTTTGTGTTTCTGTTTTGTACTTGGACTTGTATTCATATTCATATTCATATGATTTTCTTTGTAGTTAGCTTGAAGCCTGGTGGAACTGTAAATATTTACATTTGCCCACACCTTGGAACATGCTTAATATTATTCAAACAAATCCGGTGGAAAATCGGTTCTTTCCTTCTACTTTCCCCCGTTTCTATTTCAATGTTCAAAGTTGCCCAATGATATAAAATATAATATTTATATAATGGTAATGGTATCAGGTGCATTTGGTGCATTGGACTTGTTTTGATTCTGGTTCTAGTTCTAGTTCTGGTCTGCAAATGACGTTCAACTTAAATTTGAAGCTAAAGTTGAGCTGTACTTAGATTTGGCTTTAGAATATCATGTAAAATTCACACAATATACAAGGCTCTGGCCTTTGATACTCATATTTTGTTTGTTTTTGTTTTTGTTGGTATTTGCATTTGTACTTGCAAGTTTTCACGTAAACTTTGAATGTAAATGTAAATATCACACGAGAATCTAGAATTCAGATATACCTCTCATTATTACTGTATTGATTATATCCGCCTGAAGTGTCCATATTAAATATTGAATATTGAAAATGGAACTCCAAAAGATTGATAAAACATGAGAATCTGGTCAAGCTTTAACTGACGATGAC
>JAQGBI010000945.1:0-11999 GCA_034698325.1 Sminthurinus elegans | reverse complement strand
GTATCAGTCGAGAAAAAACCAGAAAAAGACGTGATAACCTCGTGTTTTGGGGTCGAGTTTGGGATGAAACGAGATTCACACCAGTTTTATCCAGTTTAGGATGAGAACGAGTCTCGTTCTTAACTCGACTCGTGTTTTTATTGTTCGTAGGGGTATCAATTGGTATCGAGTTCACGAGTTCAACGTAAGCATTTTGTCCATATAATATTCATTAAATTAATAATACATATTATTATGATCTCTGTCTCATCCTCCCTCACGTTTTATATTTATATCCCAAGTGGTGAAAAAGAAATAAGTATATATGTACATGTTTTACTTTCACCAGCTATCTGACGTAAAACTTTGGGAAACGTGGGACTTTCACTCTCTCCAGGCAATGGCTTTTATGTATAATATTTTATTAGTCCAGAGTTCAATTAAAAATATATGCATCCTTACATGTATCTATTATGAGTGTCAATGCTGATAACTGATAAGTACTTTTACATATTTGTATTCTTTTACTAAAATATCAATGCTTATCTATACATCCGTGTAATACAGCGTGAAAAGTATATTATTATATTGCCAAAAAAAGAAAGAAAACTGTGAAGATGAGCGTGTGTATTTTGAGAGTAAGTAGTAAAAATTTTCTCATAGCCCGGCTCATTCAACTGAATCAGTTGAGTTTTGATCGAGGATATAGGATATAGGAGAAGTGCAATATATATCTGAAATTAGAAGACAGTTAAAATACTCAAGAGACAGATTTTAGATTTTAGTGGATATATATTATAGCGTAGTTAAATATTTATTGTACAACTTTTATCTTTTGATATAATTTAAATGATTTAACAAGGACTAAAAAAGTGTGTGTACATAGTGTTATATTTACTTTTTTTTTGTGTAATATCTCAAATCTTAGAACAAAAAACATTCAAACCCCCCTTGAGGACTATTCATTCTTCATTCCTTTTGGTACTTAAAAGAGGTAAGATACAGATATGACGTATAATATATAGGATACAAACAAAACTAAAATAAAAGACCATAAATTTTGTAATAGATATTTGTAAAACAAATTGGCCAATTACCTTTTGGAAAAGCATATGTTTATATATATAACAGGCAACTATAATTATATATTATAGTTGATTGTTCATTTTCAATGCATCAAAAAACATAAATGTATATCCTTATAATTATTACATCTATAGTCTCTAGACTTAAAAAAATAGTAAACAAACAGAGAATACAAAAAAAAAATATCCGTATACTTATGAACTTATGAACACTGTATAATATACCGGTGATTATTATTGTTACATGTTACATATATTATGCTAATTACTAGTAATGTTGTAAGGAGATGAACCTATATTATACTTATATACTTTAATTTGTTTGTTTGTTGTTTTTTTTAGCTGAATAAATATGGAGGAAATCAAGAGAAGAAATATACAAAAACAGAAGCAACATCAATATTATCGATGCTAATAAAGATGGACAAAAATAATATATCACTATAATAATAAAAGTATTTATTTTAAATTTATATGTAAAGGGTAGGAAAATATGTTGTTGTTACCACCCCCTCAAAAGTCATTTGTTTCTATTTTGTAAAATTTGATGAATGACAGTTATTATGTGTTACTAAATGTGAAAAGAAGAGAGAGAAGAAGATACAAGACTATAAAAAATAATGAAGCTTTGGTGCTTCTACAAAAATGAAACCTTTTACATTTAAGGTATTTATTGCTGTCATTGCATTGTGGTTTGTTACGTTAGGGGTGATTTATGTTTTACCAGCAACAAATAGTTCAAATGAATTTTTTTCGAGGGATACAACACAAGGGTCAAGAGAAACCTTACAAATTATTCAACGTGTGGATACTCTGTTAGCAGAGTTAAAGATATTAAAACGTAATAATGCAGAAATGAAAAAAATTCTTGGAAGTGCAAATCCAGAATCTGCAGCCCTAGCCAATTCGAAACCCGACTGGAATTTAGGTTTAAATGAAGTACGAAGTTCTGGAGAGCCATTAGACGCTTATGAAAAGTCTCGACGAGGAATAGAATTAGATTTAAAGGTAATTTTTCAATGTTACAAAATATAAAATGTCTTTCTTTTTTTTTGGTAATACTTTTTTGAATAACAATTTTTTTTTGTATTATTCTATATATTTTTATGTCAACTATACCATTTTGGTTTTGTGACGAAAGTTATAAATCATTATTAAATATATATATTTGTATTACATCTAACATTGTGTGTGTGTGTGTGTACCATCTTATCTGTGTATTCTAGGAATTATGGTACAATATTCGCGCAAGAGCTGGAAATATGGAAGAAAAGGATGTTAACCAAATGCAAGATTTATACAGGTTAGATTCTAAGAATGTTTATTTAATTATGACTATCACTATATTGCATATATATATAATATTCAAATTCATTTATTGTCTTATTTGTGCTGGCAAAGTGTTTTAAATTTGATGTAGGATGGATTAAAAGTAAAAATCCTATAAATTTTAAATTTCTATATAATATTATAGTATAATATACGCATATATTATAGTTAGTAAACTTGGACACATTATACATGATGATGTTCAAGTTTGTCCATGCCATGTTTCTGTGAAATTCTCATGAATTTCGGTATTTTATTTTTAATGGTCAGGGTCAGAAACTTTCAGTGAAAAATATTCACGTATGGTATATAATATTATCTATAATTATACTTGTCTGCTTGCTTTTTTACTAGTAATACACTGTAAAAAATAAAAACCTAGCCTGATAAGCTTGATAACAAATTTATTCCTAATTAATAATGTGCATAATATATTCTTAGTAGTTACTTATATATGCTACATCTATAAATACACACGCGCCATATATAGTCGTAAGATGTATATTATATTTATTGTACTTGAATAATGAATGGACAAACATTCATCCTTAATGTTCTTATAATATTATACCACACGTATACACGTGCATGCATCATATGGACGCGTGTACATAATGTGTACACATAATATAGGGAGAGTATAGAAAAAAGTGATCTGTATTAAAGTTACTTACTACGTACAGTAATCATGTTGTACTATATGAGATGTACTACTTATATACTACATCAAAATATATAAAACACAGCCATGGTGTATTGTGGTTAAACTAATGTCTCACACTTGCATGTTTGGTGTAGTGCTTGTGATGACAAAATTGAAAATGTGTCACAGTACATTTATACACATATATAATAATAATAATAATATATATATATATATATATATATGTATGAATGTTTTAAAAAAGTATAAATTATATTTTTTAGCATAATATATATATATACAATATAAAAATGGAAATGTTAATGTTGTACTGGGAAAGTATAAAATTTAAATTTAAATTCCATTTTTCTATAATGTAATTTGCAGACAAATAAGGAGTAATTTGATAAAATTACGAGCTGCCGATGGATTTGAAGCATTTAGGGAACAAGAAACGGATGAGTTGGCCACAGTAGTTCAAGATAGAATTCGAATGTTACAAAACCCAAAAAATTGTGATACTTCCAAAAAGCTTATTTGTACTCTCAATAAAGGTAAAAAAAAACAAACTACCTAACATAATATAAAATAATGTCATAGGCTTAATATCAAATTAATGAGTTCTTTATGATGTCCGTACATTGTTGACTGCTTAAATATTGATTTTTATTATTCTCATGTGGTGGGGTGTAACATTAAATTTTATATTAGGTTATATATACTTATAATCTAAAATATTTCATTTGTTTATACATGTTTTAAACAGGCTGTGGTTTTGGATGTCAAGTTCACCATGTAGCCTATTGTTTGACAGTAGCTTACGCGACAAGTAGAACTTTAATTTTAGAGTCTAGAGGCTGGCGATATAACAGACAAGGATGGGAAAAAGTATTTCTACCTGTAAGTGACAATTGTAAAACAGCAGGAAATCATAAACGAATAGAATGGGCATGTAAGTGGTAAAACTCTTGTTTATCCCAGTTTCATTATAACTGGAACTTAAAACATGATGAATCAAAACCCTCAGTATATTATGTAAATACATACATGTTCAAAGTACAAAATAGTAAAGGAATCAATATTTTATAGTAAGCACATCTAATCTCAATTTTATGTTACGCAATTTATATAGCCGGTCGAGAATCTGTCCAAGTGCTACAATTGCCAATAGTAGACTTTTTAAAACCTAAACCTCCTTATTTACCTGTAACGATTCCAGCAGACATTGCCGATAGACTTGAGAAAGTACATGGAGAACCGCACATTTGGTAAGTTTGTAACAAGAGAAAGTCACTTTATATAAGAAAAGGATTTGAAAATTTTTGAAAATTCTTTGTAATTCAGCTGTCAATATACGTTTATTTCAAGATGGAAATTTTTGTCTTTGTCCACATTCATTCAATTTTACTGATGTGTAATTTTTTCCCCCTTTTAATAGGTGGGTAGGACAAATGATGAAATATTTGCTCAGACTTCAACCCCAGACACAAGCCATGATTGATGAAAGCATTGCAAAACTAGGTATTCAGTCACCCACTGTAGGAATTCACGTTAGAAGAACTGATAAAATTGGTACTGAAGCTTCCTTTCATCCTCTGAGTGAATATATGGTACGTTTATATTTTATATCATACTTTTTTAATAATGTATTATACTTGTAGTTTTTTTTTTGTAAAACATCTTAGACTATGATTTGGTAAAACCATATAATATGTAGATAAAATAATTAATTAATTATACTACTTATTATAACATAGGCAATAGTTTTATACATTTTAAAATTCATGAAAAAGTCGAAAGAATCGAAAATTGAGCTATGTATTTGTTGATTATATTATTATAAAATAAAATAAAATGTTTATATTTTGAGCAGGTTCACGCGGAAGAGTACTTTGCAATACTAGAGAAAATTCAAACTAATGTTAAAAGACGTGTTTTTATCGCATCTGATGACGCTACAGTAATAACTGAGGCATATAATAGGTAAAATTTTACTTTAAGTTTATTACAAACTATTTAAATATATTATAACATTTTCCAATTTAATTATTGTTGTATATTTTTGTTATAATTAATATTATTACCCATAATCACGAACCAAAAGGTGTGTCGATGTTCTAAGTCGACGTACCTTGACCAAAAGGAACAATATGTATCAGTATTAGCCAATAATTAGGGAAGTACAGATATCTAGAAGAATGTTAAAAGGTTCAAATCAATTTTCTACACTTACTCTTGTTTTTCAGCTATCCAAAACCAATTTGGGAAATCATGGGTGATAAACATGTTGCACAGAGTGCTTCCATGTCGCAGAGGTATAATGGTGATGGCCTCTCTGGAATAATTAAGGTACGGATAATGTTTTTATAATATTATATATATGTGTATTAAGCAACGTATATTATACAAGGGCTTATATTTTATCTCACCAACTTTTTTATTGGTTTCTTCTTGTATTATAGGATGTATTTATGTTAGCTGAATGTGATTTCGTCGTTTGTACCTTTTCATCTCAAGTAAGTACATGGATATTTCTTAAATGGATGGTCTTGTTAATAAAATCAATTAGATTAGAAACTCATAAATTTATAACATGAAAAAACGTACATTGAATACTGAATACTTGACGTGGAAAATGTCATTACTTATAAATTTTATATTTGTTGTGTACAGGTATGTAGATTAGCTTACGGTAAGACGGATTTTTTATACCATTGTTTGTCTTATTTCTACAACTATATATATACTTATAAAAATATAAAATACACGTTTTCAATTTCAAATCAAACTATATGAAACAATTTTATAAATTTTATAAATATTTACTTTAGTGATAGATATTATAGCAGTTTAATGGTTATTTTCTTGAATTTTCAAAATTTTAGAGCTAATTCAAGCCAAACATGCAGATGCTTCTGAACGCTTCGTTTCATTGGATGATGTATATTATTTTGGAGGTAAATTGTTATTGTGAATTGTGAATTTTCCCCCTACATTTTAGTTAAGTATATCACACAAATATGAAATATTTGTTTCTCAAATTTACTAGGGGGTCATGGTCTTCATCAAGTAGCACATGTAGCTCATAGTCCAAGAAATGATGAAGAAATAGAATTAAAAGTAAGTAAAAACTAATGGAAACTAATTTCAGTTGCATTTCTTTATATGAAATTCATATAAAACTGTTGAAACAGCTGTATAGAAATGTTATACTTTTTTTTTTGCTTTTTTTTTTCTAGCCCGGAGATGCCATTGGATTAGCAGGCAATCATTGGAATGGTAAAAATAACAACAATAATAATTAAATGATGTAATTAGACTGGATTGGTGGAGCATATTATTATACTAATCTATGTTCATTTATAAATGATAAATGTAATAAAATGTATAGTATTTAATCGATTCTGTATCATTACTTTTATTTTCAAAGGTCTTTCAAAGGGGACTAATTTGAGGACGAACAGAGTCGGCCTCTTCCCTTCGTATAAGGCTAGAACTGTCATTCAAAAAGTGAGCTTTCCCGAAGTGAAGTGGTGGACATTATCTCCTGGAGCGGACTGATAAGTAAACGTACTCTGACGATCGTACTGTATAATATCGTACTGTAATTGAATTTCATCTGTGCATTTGACTAAGGAAGAAAAACATATTGGAGTAACTTACTTGATGATTGACCATGCTAATATCTGATATGCTACCAATAATGCTTCTTGGTATTATAGGCCTGGCAGTTTTTAGATAAATTCATAAGTAAAGTTGATGACAAAACTTACTTATTCTAAAATACTTGCAGGTGTCTTATAGTTTCCGAAATCCTCATTTTTTTCGAACGTTCTATTTTTTTTTTTTTTTTTGTGACAGATTATCCCATAAATTTTAATTTTAAAAACAAATCAGTAGAAATTCCAGATGTATAATACATAATGAACTACTTTTTTTTGGGTTTTCTCGTGTTATTGTCTTTTGCTTTCGTACTCAATGAAATAATATCTGTAACATTCAGTTTAAAAGTCAAACACAGTACAGTCTAGTTTATCGACTTTAGCACTTTTGTCAGGCCATAATAGTAGTACTAAACTGAGAATAAGTAAACGATGAAGGGTACAGGGGAAAAGTATCAGGAACGGTTACATAATATAATATATTATATATATCTACATTCTGCTCAACTGGATTCTACTAAAACAAAATGATTATGTACTCAGCTGGACATACATACAGCTATAAACCAAATGCAAGTATTACTATTGATATACGTATAAATCTATACAGTGTACATATATGTACAATGTGAATATATATATTATAACAAATTTGTGGAGAGAACATGTTATTAATAGTTAAAGTATCTTGGTTTTTCAGTTTTTAGGAACGAGAGTCTTAGACATAACTTTTCATTTGTTTGATCAAGATTTATGCGTACATCTTCGAAAGACTTTAAATACACACATATGTAGAGATATGTACAAAAATTTCGTATGCTTTATACAATAGTATAAGTAAACTATTGTTGTAGGTTGTAGGATTATTAGTTGGTAGTGAATATATATTATACATATAGTGTGGAAGATAGTCAGTGCAAAGTGCAAAATATTTGATTTTCTCCCCAGTGATTCCATTAAAAGCATGTTGATATAGGCGCATGGTTTTTATTTTTTACATGCTATAAGTTCTAAGTTTTACATAGAGTTGATGCTGAAAACGGGGTATAAGCTCTTTGTTGCTGTATATATTATAATAGTACTAGTTTGTATTTTGATAGTTCCAGTGGCACAATAAATACATATATTATATATATGTATTACGCATATTATTAAACCGTAATTTATTGTTCGTCTTTTTGTATTCCTTATAATCTACAATCATGTGTTATCTCTTATAGCTGTGGAACAGCACTTAAATAAATAAAATTTTAGCAAAAAGAGACGGACTTAGCTTATTATATATTAGTCACTATTATATTATATAAACAACAAATTCAAAATATTCCTATATGAATGTATTGTGTAATTATTGTGCAGCATGTATGTGGTAGTGACTTTGTAGCCTATCGTTTGTTTTGTACAAAAAAAAACAACATAATCCTCATAATATATATACAAGTAATATGTAATTTATGTGTCTGGTCCCCGTATTGTACGAAGCAGTGTATGTACATGTACCTTTAATACAATGAGCCTATAAAATTTTATATATAATATAATAATATAGTGTGATTTTAACGCAAAGCGATTATATAATTTATTCTTGTTCTGTTGCAGCATACTAAAAAAAAAGTAATAATATGCATTCCAGTTTAAACTTTTTGCAAAAAAAAAAGCAACCTACAGCGTTAGAATAATATATTATATACACGTACCCCGTACCGACTCGGGACATTTGATTTCTTTTTATGTTTTATAATTCTTTAACGATCATGACGTACAAAGAGGGCTTGTTCTTCTTTGCTTACAATATGGAATATGGTATACAAATCTCTGTGTTATGTTCATTCTATTTACATAATGATGAGTATATCGCGTCTAACAATATATATATATATATTATTATATTATATGTAATAATATATTTAATATGCAACCTCACATTCCTACTGTACGATTATACTATATACTATGATATTTTTCAAACTGTAGTATTCAACACCGACACACTTTTTTTTTTATGTTTGAAATTATAAATATAATAATATAATGAAGGACTTGACGTGTATATATGTGGAGCGACTTTAGTCCCAGTTTTTGCTCTTTTCCTTTCCCAAGTAAATAAATGTTTACATATATACATGAACACTATACACAATACTAAATTTGTATGTACACTGGTAATTATTAGGAGGGGAGACATAAGAAATAGAAAAGTACATAAAATATAATATTTAATAAATGGGCTTTAATTGTTTTAACTAGAGATTGATATTTTTACTTTATTTAGATTTTAGATAGTACAAGTGTGTTATATATAATATAAGGTATGTTAGTAGTATGTACAAAATGTTATACGTGTGTGTATATGGTTTTCATTTTACCTTAGATGGGGAATTTGAAGGAAACTGTTTATATATGAAAATATAAAAATGTGTATTTGCATAAAGGTAAAGTATAATGTAATATAAGATTATGCCAGCAAAGAACATTATTATATAAGACAGAGAACTACCATATATATTATACGCTATAAATATAATATTATGTCTAAATTTAATTGTAATGTTTGTTGTTGTACAAGATTTTTATATGAATCGAATGAATGATGAATGGATTTCAAAAAAAAAAGAAGCTGTTTTGAGGTTGTGTGAAAGTTATTTTGATGACCTGAAGTTGAGCAGTATAAGTAAATGTTTGTATACTTAGGTATGTGTAGTATAAATCAGTACATCAAGAATCAATATTTAAGTCATTTAATAAAGTTTACATACATATGATAATAAATATATAATATATTATATAGAGAATGTACTCTAATAACATGTTATCAAATAAATGTAATGTTTTACAAATGAGAGTATTAAAATGCGTGTGTGTACCATTCATCATTCTTGTATTTTTTCATTCTATATGATTATATATATACATATTTATTATATTATACATTAATCGGAGAACAAAATATTTAATAATATAAGCGCATAATATAATAATTATATACTATAATAGCGGTTGATGAAGAACAAACAAAGAACGTTTCCATTCATTTCAAATATTTCTAAATGAAAATCAACATTGTATTTCATGTATAAATACGCGAAAAAATGTAGTATTTTGTATGGGCTCTCCTTTGAAATCGAACCATATAAATAAGGATCACACATGTTCGAAAAGGTTGAAAGAGTGAAAAAAATTGAATGTGAAAAATAATATAGGTTTCGGCAGTTTTTACAAAAAAATCCACGTATGATCAATATAATATATGTACTACATATATGGGTACACACATACATAGTTTCCGTTGACAAATCTGAAAAAAAAAGTTGAAAACTGTAAAAATGGAGGTAAAATCTTAAAATGAGCACTTTTTTTTTCAATCTTTGAGCCACATAGTATATTGTCCTAAGAGTGAAAAGGTTCATGTGGACATATTATTATGGTTTTTCGGGCAAAGTTACTTTCCCTGTAGTTTCATAATAAAACCTTACAAATCCTTCATTTTAAAAGTCAGAAAATGGTGTCGAATCGAAAATGTCTTTTTCATGATTTCGTAAAATGCTTTTCAGTAATAATAATAATAATTCTTAAAAGATGTGGTTACATATTTTGTTTTCACAATAGTTTTGAATCAGAAATTTTTGAATCTTTTTATTTAGATTTTAACTTCTGGGTGGTCAGAACTCATATAATATAAGTCATATTTTCCACTAGACAGAGATTCATAGTTAAATCTCTAGTTATTTTTACGGTTGTGTATATTATATATATATTATAGACAAATATGACAAAAGTATCACACAAAATATTGTCCATATATATACACAAAAAAGTACATAAACTTTTTCACACGAGTTTTTGTTTTTTTTTTGTTGTTTTTGAAGAAAATCTTCATAAAAACTTCCCTATAATGATATTCTAATATCTGTAAAATACTGGCAAAAGTCTTAGATTTATAGTTGTGCATTTTGCACAGCATATTTTACCGTAGTGTGTGTGTACATACAGCAAAATCCCTTCGGCCAAGTGAGAGCTGAATTTTTTTTTTCAAATGTTGGATTTGGAATAGTACAAAAACGTAAATTAATCATACATTAAACAATAATCGCTGTATTGACATTGTGGATTTTATACAGTTTTTATATCCGAATTAAAAATTTATAAAAAAGTATATTATTACAGTTCACTCTTACACAACACTGCTTTAGTGAAAAGTTTTGTGTTTGGAGCCAGCTTCAAAAAATTTTTAAGACGCGATGGTATACAAAAAGTATTTAATTGTCAATTAGTTTGCAAATTTTGTGTATAAAAACTATCAGGAAATTCATACTTTTTTGTGTACAGTGAATCTTTTTTCTTCTGTATTGAAGAAGCCTTAAAATTAGTGGTTAATTGTAGTTTTTCATTACTTTTTTTGTGGTTTTGTGTGTGAAAGCCGTGAGCGGGTTCTCCACAGCATATATATAAGTTTGTATGTACATACATACTTTTTCAGCTATATAATAGTTTTTATTTATTTATATATTTGTTTATTTTAAATTTCTTTAGAATTTTCTTAATATTTCAATATGATATGTCTCTGACATTTCACTATAAATCTTAATATACGACTAATCATATGATTGTGTGTCATTCGAATTAATTAATTGACTGTAATTTTCATGTTTTTGTGTGTTTTGTGTATATGTGTGTGTTTAAAAATACAGGAAACATTATAATAATATAATATACTTGGGGGAAAATATATATTATATAAATATATATAATATATCGCTGTAGTTAAAAAAAAACTTGTGAAAATGAATTTGACAGCGGACGATGTACAAAAAATGAAAGTAGTGGAACTACGGTAAGTTTTTTATAACATCTTTTGTTTCTTTTATTGTTGTTGTTATTTTTATAAGGTATATTAATTAACTTTCTTTTTTTTTTCATACATGTATAATGTGTATACATATATAACTATTGTGTTACAACAAAATAAAAGTTTTGTATTTAAAGTAAAACAGAAGTAATATAAAAAAAAAACAAACAATCGTTTTAATTTTATAGGGCTGAGTTAGCCGCTAGAGGTTTGGACAATCGTGGTGTCAAAGCAGTATTAACAGAAAGATTGTTAGCGGCTTTACAATCGGCAGGAAGTTTGGGTGGTAGTAGTAGTAATGGAGCAAGCCAACAACAAATTCAACAGCAAGATCACCAGCAACAACAAGATCACCAACAGCAACAACAACAACAACAGTTTGAGAGTTCAATATTAGCAGATGAAATTGGAGGGGATGAAGTGGAAGCGGATTCATTAGCGGATTCATTAGCTGA
>JAQGBI010000944.1:0-12004 GCA_034698325.1 Sminthurinus elegans | reverse complement strand
AAAAAAATAGTTTTATGATGAAAATAATGAATAATTAGACGTACGGAAGTAAAAAGTCCATGATTTAAATCATACATTCCCTTCATAGTGAGTCCCATATTATGATTGCAATTCAATTCAAATAGCATGAGTTGAAGTTGTCGATCCGACACCAAATCCGACTTTGCATAATTTTGTGGGAGACAAATCCAATTTTTGAGACTATCCTCAAATTTTTTGTACATCTTGGCCGAGTAGAACAAGATGCCAAAATAGTAGGTGCAAAAGTAGACGCGTCGAATATGTCGAGTATTAAAATTATCAGATGAAATCAACTCTGGAATTTTTTCTATATAGTACGGCAGATTACCCATCACAGCAGTGAATAGAAACTCGGAGACTCCGTTATTTACTTGTTTTATCAGCTTTTGAAGTCTGCTCAGATTATTTAATACCTTTAAAAACATAAACATGAAAAAAATCATCTTGTACGATATTTTGATTCTAAATTCTTGTTAAAATTTTCTTAATTTTTCCTTGTTTTATTTTTTATGGAAAGTACGGCATACATACGGCATTTGGAGTTGAGTTTGGAACTTTCTCCAGAAAATCCAGTACTAAATGTCCGTACAGCAACACAGTGGCAATGAAAAAAGTATCTGCAATTAAGTAGTAAGTACGAGTAATATGTTCAGATACAAACAGATATGAACAAAAGACAGCTTGAAGTGTAATTCCCCAGGAATTTCCAGATTCCAATCCGGAATCGGGTGATGAAAAATTAGGAAACTTGTAAAATGGTTCAACTAAATTATTCCCCATTTGTTGAACATAAGTCAAAAAATTCACAAGATTCCAGTCCAAATCTTTGAAATCCTCTTCCACATTAATTGCTTCACAAAGGAACATGCACGTAAACAAAATCGTCATGAAACGTCGAGGTCGAAGCTAAAATAAATGAAAATTCTAAATAAATAAAGCTGCAAAAAAATAGAAAAATCCTGTGGAAAAAAATTGATGGTAAATCTTGTACCAAAATGGACACTGGTTTTTTCTGATTTATCCCACTTCTACTCCGTCTTTGATCATTCTCATCTGAATCTAAATCTGAATCTTCTGAATACAGAGAGAGAAGAGCGTTGAAAATCCCCTGAAAAATCTGTGGACTCTTCCAAAAGATGTAAATGGTACACAGTTGATTCATGAAAGCACCAGAGTAAGCAGCAAAATCAAAATAAATCCGTGAACTCAACTTGTCAATCTTACTCAGGTTCTTTAAGGCGGAAACTCCACCGAGAAATGAAGAAATTTGAAGAATAATATAAAACACCTTTTGAATTCCACTCCGATGGATCGCGAATCCCCTCTCACACTTTTCACCACTCTCAACACAGTAGTAGTTGAATTTGAAGGAGGAGAAGCCAATGTAATAGGACATGTTGAAAAAAATATGCCACCACTGGACAAAGTCATCTTCACCCAGTCTCACTCTCGATTTTCTCACTACAGAAACTCCAGAACCAAAGCCATTTCCACCATTTCCTACAGAAAATGGATCAATTTTTATCGTTCTTCCATTTAAATATGATGACGGAGAAAGCAAGCGTTCATCTTGACCACTCCCATTTGAATATGAAGTCACTTCTCCTAAAATAGATATTGCAGATACCACACGATTCTTTGCGTTATTATTTGCAACTGAAACTGAAATATTATTTATGGACGGTCCTTGCTTTTTAGAAATTTTGAATATTTCTTCCATCTCATTTTTTTTCACTAGTTTTTACACTTCAAAGTTATTTACCGTCTACAGATTTCACACAGTTCAAGGAAATTAAAAATTCAGGATCACCGTAAAAATTTTCTTATGAAAAATATCTCCAGAAATTTAAATTATTTGGAATTACAGACAAAAATAAAATTTACTCCGCCTATAAAAAATGTACAAAGTGAGACGAAATATCATGCAAAAAAAGAAAAAAAGACAACCAATCGTCTTAAAACCGTTGGCCTTGAGATAAATACATGTGAAAGCGGAATGGAGAGCGGTGCAAAATTCCAGAAACAAGATAACTAATCTTGAGTAATGGACTACAACATTTTCAGCTCTCCTCTGCGTTCTGCTTCTGCACACAATAATATTTGCTATTTGTCTTTCTTTGTTTAGAAAATTGCTGGCACCATGAAATGATGCGCGACTTGTTTAATGTACATGTATTTTAGGCAAGAGGTAAGTGCGACGTACATAGAATTCGCAATTCGCATTTTTCGTCTGCAGAGTGCAATATTATGCAATTTAGCTATCAAAACTTAATACGGTTGGATTTAATTTTAAGGAGTACCTTTAAATTCTTTTTTGAAAGAACAAGCTCAGGACCAATCTATCTAATTATGTATTTACACAGTTATGAATGCTCTAACATACCTTATTGACGTCATTTTCAAATATTATCTATTCTACTAGTTGCAAAAATGTACATGGGCCGTCGGTCGGAATAATAAAATTAAATATTAAATGATATATTATGAGTAATTACAGTTAATTGTACATTGAACCAAATTGAACATGTGGCTTTCATAAAAACATACGTTATTATTCCATATAAGTTAAAAGTTATAACGATAAACAAAAAATCATGACAAACTGGAAAATTACATTAAGTATTATACATTATACATTAACAATGTTGTACAAATGCTAAAAAATAAAATGTACGGTATATTATAATAAATAAATACAAACTAACTGGTAAATGGTAAACAATAAAACGCAACACAAAAAGTATTTAAAAGTAGATAAGAAATAAAAACGATGTACAGCGCTGAATGTTGTCGGACCCAACTTTCACTTTTCACTTTCTACTTTCACCCTTGTATTTTCTTAAGTTGTACGTTGTACATAATTGTGTGAAAAATAAAAGAAAAAGATTTTCATTTTCAATGCTGCATGTTTACAACTCCTCTGAAGCATAATCCTAAAAAATAAATTTAAAACTTGATTATTCACCATCAGAATTAACTGCAATATTAAGTTACATTTCACTAGTAGCACAAAACACAAAATTATATAATATGCAAAATCCAGAGTGTAGATAGTACAAAAAAAGTGAACTTACTGAATCTGGTCCAAATCTTGTTCTTCTCGCCAATTCACCAAAGTTGGTCCTGGGTGCTGGAGTGTCCTGAGATCCAAATGAAGATGAATTTCCAGGTCTAGCTCGACCCAAAGTTTCCATGTTGACTTGAGACTTTCTCCTTTCCACCATGGAACTCCTTCTTTGAAGAATCGTACTCCTTCGATTCATGAGAGCATCCATATTTGCATCAAAATTTGGAACAAATTTTGACATTCTCCGTCTTTTTTCTGGAGCTATACAGAAAAATAAATGGTGTACACATAGTTTAAAATTTACCATAATTTACACCACTAATAATTATTATTAATTATTATAAATGAAAAAAAACAGTAAAGTAAAAGTAGCAACACATCAATAACTAATAATCATTTTTTAGTTGTCCACTTACAATCTTTGACTTGCTTGAGTCCCTTTTCAAAGGCTCTGTCCAATGTATGAATTTTAACTTTTTTATTCTTGGCCCTGTGAAGATTGACAATTGTTTGACGTCTTCCACCTGTATTATCTCGTATTGTCCCTTGTTCACTGTCCGCTGTCAGTTAAAAATTTCACAGTAAAAGACAAAAGAAAATAATGAACTTGGGGCAAAGTACAAAAACAGTATACATATTTTACATAATTGCTTCATCACTAAAATCTACAATCTACAATCTATATGTTTACCGTTGGCGTGTTTAATTTTCTGTAGGTTACTGATGACTTTTTTGTGTGAGCCCAGTCCTTTTGCTTCATCTGCGATTGTATCTCGAGTCCTACTACAAATTCCAATGTTTGTACTCGCCATGATTTGAGAAAAAGTTCCAAATCTATGAAACAACATGGCCATGAACTGCACCACAAGAATAATGGCGTAGAAACCCACAAAAAGTAAACCCAGTGGTTCCAAATGAAGATATGTCCCTTGAACTACAATCTATTTTTTTTCAAAAGAGAAGGAAATGGTACATTTAGAAAGAATGAAGAATACAACTTGTGAAAATATGAAACATGAAAAAATGAAGCTTGGAATTTATATTATATAGTAAATACCGTGTCTGAAGTTTGTCTAGGTGGGCCAGTATATGTCATATTATAAGTTCCACCCAGTGGCCAATTGAAATAGATTTTGTCTTTATTCAGTTGGAGGAGAAACATGGCTGTGACAAAGACAGCATTAATCATGAAAAAAGCTCCCACCGTCCCATTCCTCAAGTCTCTCAAACCGGTTGCGATTTCTTTCTGTAATCAAGATATTCAAGATTCAAAACCGTCAATAATAATTATCATTTCTTATTTCAATTAAAAAACTAACCTTTCTCTCTTTCACTTCAAACTTTAAAATAATTGTAAAAAAGTGTATTACATAATATAGTTTATTTTGTAACTAGTAACCTTTTTCTTTTCATCCTCAAAAATGGGCTCGAGATACTTGTTAACCATTTTTTTCCAAAAGTCTGTTTCACGGGAGGTAATAAAATGGGCTTGTGCCTTGTTCAATTCCTTTGCCTCAAGCCAATATGGATTCATGAGGTCATTTCTTCCCTCTTGAATTTTCCTGGCATCTTCCTTTTGTTGCCGAATTTTTTCTTGTATTGCCTCACTCATTCCATTATTTGAATTTGAGGGGGTGGTTGCCGGTTCTGCTGCTGTGGCTGTTGGAATCCTCGAGCCTGAAGAGTTTTCATGACCCTCTGCACTTTCTGGAATGGGAGATGGGATCGCCATACTGTGTCCATCTCTTCCTAGTAGAAGTGCGGATCCGGATCCAGATCCGGATCGGGGTGCAAATCCTGGAGAAGATGCAACAGAAGCTGTTCCACTTGCTATGGATTGATGACGAACTACTTCTGCCGTACTTGTCATAGTCCTAAAAAAAATTGCAAACAATAATAAATAAAAAGAGACAGAGGTTTGAAAAAATTCAGCTATATTATAATTTATATTTTATGAATGCTATTACTAATACTTACTTATCAAGTTGGCTTATTTTCTTTATCATCTTGTCCACACTCTCCTTCAACTGTCCGATGGCATTCAACTCCTCTTTAGGTTTCGGAGTGACACAGCACATGATTTTAAAGAGACCGGCAAAACTGAGCTCAAAGGAGCCTTCCTCATCTTGAAGATTTTGACCCATTGACTTTGGTAATAGATTGGTGAGGAAGTTTCCCTTTTTACTGGTTGTTGCGACAGCGGCTTGTGCCTTCTGCTCCGCCACTAAAGCTGGATTCTCCCTCGTACCCCAAGTGACATCATTGAGATTGAAAAGAGAGTAGATGATGAGGAGGAGGTACATGGATGGGATTGTGATGTAATAAACCACACCAAAGAGGAGACAAGAAAATTCCATGGGATGAACAAATGCTGCCACTATGAAGGATATTGTGATGGCCACCAGGAAGAGAGAGGAGGGGGCAAGAAGACCGTCGTCAACTATTTGAAGGGCCAATGCTACCAACACCGCAACCATCACCAGAGCATAGATGACGGATAGGATTTGGGCAAAAGCGAGCTGTGTCTTGGATTTGCAAAAGTAACAGACGGCAGTGAATGAGAGGAGTGGGATCATGTTGAGGTAGAGACAAGTCAAGTTATCAACTTTGAAGGCTGTGTTAAATGCACCAACGAGCATGAGGAAAATCGTTCCAGGTCCCAGAATACTTCCACCCATTAGGATCGACTAGAAAAACAAGTTATTAGAGAAATTACTCGTCACAATAACAGCAAACAGTGAAAAAAGCAACATTAGTTTTTTTATAGATTTCTTTAGATTTTAAACTTTCATACCTGATAAAAAATATAGGGGAGGGAAATATCTGGATTGACTTTAATAATTCTCTTGTAGTCCACGAGTAAATCTAAGATGTTGGCCATCGTTGAAGGGACCTTTGAAAAAAATCATTTGCACACTTATTAGTTTTATGCTTAAATATTACACATGATATAAGTTACCAAAAAACGGAATGTTTTTCATATTGAATATTTTTTAATGAAATTTTATATATATTTTAAGAGCTTTTTTAGAACTAACCCATCTCCTCCTTTGATTATAAAATTCATTGAATCCTTCAGGAGCGTGAGTAAAAGAATCGCTAGCTGCACAATATTCAACTCTCCAACCCTGTTGTAATAATAAAGTGCAGAGCCAACGATCTTCTCCTTGATCGTACTGGACATAATGTCTGGGCTCCTCACTCAACGTTGTATATTTTGCCATCACATTATCATCCATGAGAGCTTGAGCTCGGAACAGAGAGAAACAACCTATGTAAAGAACAAATCGATATTCGGTAAATGTTAAAATATTCAATGTGCAACATTCTGTAAATATTACAATAATTAATATTTGATATTTTTTATATTTCATATTTTACCTGGACTACACAATACACATCCAATCATATGTTCTGTGGCTTTGATGAGCCAGTGACCAATCGCGTATTCAAATTTTTGATACCACACCTGTAAAAATAAAAAAAAATAAAAAAAAAAAATAAAAAAAATTAAAAGAAAGAAAAATCAGAAATTTTGGGAGTCAAGAAAAGAGAAAAGTCATGAAATGTAAAATATAAAAAGTAAAAAATGAGAACGATCATCATGATTATTATTCAAATATTTTATATTTATTTACCATAGGCCCAGGACCAATCGGATGGATTCTTCCACAAGCTGCACCCAATCGACTATTTTTCTTCATAAGATCCACAACAAGTTCAACAGCTTTTGGTTGGAAATCAATATCACCATCCAGAGCCAAAAGGAACGTATTTGCCGCAACCGCATCTTGTCTTTCTAGGGGAATTTCAGGATTATTGCAGATTCTGAAACCGAGAATGTAGTACATGTACATGACTTGACTCCATCTCTTTCTATGACGAATTTTATCCTTGTTTTTTAAATGACAAATCATTTTCGTCTTTCCAGGGAGAATCCATTCCAGTCGTCCACCATAAGGCGTTGCAATCTACAATTAATGAATAATGAATGAATGAGAAAAATTATAAAATATTCAAAACATTGTGCATGTATGGACATTGCACATCAACAATGAAAGTATAGCAAAGAATGATTTTTTGTTAGTTATTGTAGTTTTAAAAGTTTTTGTGTACTTTTTTAGGAGGTCGAATCTTCATGTTTATTTCATGAACGAGACTTGCAGCTTCATCAATAGCACCAATCATAACTGCAATTAAAAGTTGGAATGTAATTCCATGTTATTATACATGATACATATATTATACATGTTTATACATAGCTTGATTGTGCGAGTAATTCAATAAGAGATTTGAAAATTAATTATTAATTATATTATTTCCCCAACGTTTCACATAATCGTTGATTTCATAAGGTGAATCCTCAGCAAGAGGATATAACTTGACAAATGCATCGTCAAAGAAAATATTTGTTTCAAATTCATAGTAGTCGGGGTCCATCATTTCAAAATATTTGAGAGCAATACGTCGAGAACACTGATCTTCATCCATTCGGAAGATACTATAGATTAAAAAATTAAAATCAGTTACAATTCAAACAAACTGTATTTTTTTCGAAAATATTCTGCATATTTTGTAGTTGTGAAATATATTTTTTAATAGAAATTTACAAACCTCTTGAACATGGCAATCATTTCATCCTTATTCTCATGCCACATGGTTGCACTAAAAACAAAAAGAATAGAATGATAAAAATCTCACTTTTTTATGCTTCATATTTTGAGCTGGAAAGATAGGTGAAATAATATTTTACAAATGTAAGGAAAAACAATAATAATTGACATTTTTTTACCATGCAATAATCCTTGGTATTTTATCCCGTTCAAATTTAGAAAAAGTGGGACCACCCTGCTCCGCCCCTAAACCAACTCCCATGACTCCTCCTCCCGACTCACCCTGATCCACAACAGTTTCATTAATATTCCTCTCCTTCTCCTCTTCAGCAATGATCGCCTCCGCCTCCTCCGTCTCTTTATCCCTCCTCCGATTTAACATGAGGTCCTGATCACCCAACAGAGCATTGTACATGGGGCGTACAAACAACTTTTCCGTACTGGCTAATCGCGGGGCACTGGGATACCAAATGTGGACCGCAATCCAAGTTTGGGACAAGAGGAGCAGAATCCATATCCAACCATAGTCTTTCTCTATAAAGTTCTTTGTAAAATCCCCAGTTGGACAATCCCAGAAAAGATAGGGTGGGAGTTGAAGGAAGCTGAAGGAGTTCCTTCCTCCACTTCCAAAACAAATGTCCTCCGTCCTCGTCCCACAAAATGAGACTAAGATGGCGAGAGTTACAGGGATTGCCAAAGTGATGGGGAAGGAGAATCCAAATCCTTGAATACAGATTTTACAAGCAAATTTTGAGGTTATGTAACACAAATATGCCGCAAAAAATTGGATAAAGAGAGTCCACATCAAAGCCGTCTCTTCACTTTCTAAGCGATGCACTTGTTGGAAAATGGCACCCGAAACACCAGGCACGGTTTCATTTATCTTCAAACTCTGAGCTATAGTTTGACCCACTTCCACATACGTCATGTTCGTGTAAGTGAACAAATTTGGGAAACCTTCAAAGTACGAGTAAGGATGACCATCCATCAACCAAATGGACAGACACATTGTACCCAGGAAAGTTGCTACTTTTATGAATGGGATATAAAGATAAATGCGGTAGCGTGTGGCTTCAATTCCTCGACGAATCCGTCCAACTCCAGGGCCAGATGAAGGTTCTGGAGATCGAAGACGACCAAGTGCTCTGATAAATGCTGAATAACAAAAATGGTAAAAATTAATACATTTTTTAAATATGACGATACGATTCTTATTTTCTTCGTATATATAAAAATCTCTCTAGCTTTTTATTTTATCCTCCATGTGTAATATTTCTTACGTATGTGTGATCCTTTCTCAGATACAAAGTTTTCCCACCATCCAAAAGAAATCAAGATAGTAGAGAGTGGGAATAACCATGGTTTACTAGCATCCTCCCTCCAGGCGATGAATGGCCATAAAACGAGTCCATATACTTGAGCTAGAATAGCAACTCCATCCGTTGCAAGGGCCAATACCCATGATCTTCTTTTTTTGGAGGGGTAGCGAGAGAGCATACTAAAAACACCCGGAATTAAACATACTGCATTCTCCATCATTGCTCCTTTCACCACATCCTCCGAAGGAAGGACACAAAATATGAAGAGACCCAAACCAATTGTATGACAAATCTACAAAAATACAAGAAAACAAAAATATTACCACATGATAAATTAGAATAATTAAATCTCAAATACAAAACCAGTAATAAATAAATACTAAATTAGAATATTTTTTATACTTTGTTTATATTTCGTACCTCAAAAAAACAGGGTATGAGAAACTCGAGCCACGTTGGCCTTGGTCTTCCTTTGAAAAGACAGATCCTTAAAGAACGTAACAGAGTTCCAACTTCTGGGACAAGGAAGCAGAGAAAGAGAGCCCAAGTCCATTGAATTCGCTCATCACCCGAAATCGTCACCTCTTGTTTCTTATCTAAGAAAATTTAAAATTATCATGATGAATAATTCAGGCCTTTAACTTTTAAGAATGTGTAATGCATAGCTATTCTAAAATCTCATATAAAATATATAGAATTGTTTTACGCATTATATATTTTAAAAACTTCATACGTGGTATAGAATGACAATAAGATCTGGTGATGTTCGGCTTCACTCGAATTTGTGAGGTCATCAGTAAAACACCTACGTACATTTTAAGTTCACATTAAGCATGTATTTAAAAAAGCAATAATAATAATAATAATTTTCCGTTCCCCATCTTTCAAATTAGAATCCTTAGAATTATGTAAAAATGTAAACATACTCATTTTAGAAACCACAGCACTTAAAAGGACTACGCTAAATACTACAATGTACGTCAGGATCTGAAAATTTTAACAAGATTTTAAGCATAATACATTAAACTACCATACATGTTATTAATTATTATGTTAAGATAGATTTTCATTGTTTATTATTTATTGACAGCTTAATGTAATACTGTCATAATTAAAAAGTGCAATAGTCGCATCAATCTAGATTCTAGATCTTCAATGTCAATATTACTTTAGCCTTTAATGTTTCAAGTTTATTGTCATATGTGCATATTTCATAGTGATACTTCCAAGTTCCAGAGCATAGTAAATAAATAGCTACATAATATCTAATATTCAATCACTTTTACTTTTTCAGTTGTACAGTGTACGGTGTACATAGTGGATAATTGTGTATATTTAACATCAAAGCATTAGCTTATCTTCTCCGTCGATAAAAGTAGGCATTTTGTGATAATTAATCGCATTTCCCTTTACAAAAGGTTGAAAAGGTAGACAAAAGATTTGTGCATATTGCATAATACGTTTATGTGTATAAAAATATGTAATATGTGTCGAATATTATTACACATTTAAAGGGAAGAATTCATGTACATAATTTAAATGTCCACAAAATGAATCATGGTTTATGATTTACGCATCAAGTCACATTTAAAAATAACTATAATAATCCCTAGTGGTCATTAGTGGAAATTGTAACTTCCAATATATTACTTTGTCATTAAAATTTGAGCTGAGAGAAAATAAAGACAAAAATATTCATAGTCTATAATCAAAGCTATAGCTTGAAATGCTTGAGATTTTTCATAATAATTTGTACTACATTATTTATGATTTACCTTGAGAGTTTTAATGGTGTAAATGTACAATTTTTGATTTTCAATAGCCAGTGTTTCATTTTCCGGTGGATTATTTTGAAACAAATCCCAGTCTTCTTTCTTTTCCTCCTTCTCTCTGTTTTTTTTACAGTCAACATTTATATTATTTACACATCACACATCACATACCACAAGTTATTAAACAGATGCACAAGTAATAAAGATGTTATAAAAAAAGAGTAAAAGTAAAAAGTATGTATATTTAACTTACAGTTTTTTGTATCCTTTTCCTCCAATGTCTCCCCAGTCATCAAGATCGTCATCATCACTCAAGTCTACCTCAGAATCCTCTTCATACATTAAACTTGCCATTTTAACTCAACTTTTCTCAATACACTTTATACCCTAACTATAATAAAAGTAATAATACTGACTTCTAAAGTTCTAAATACTAAAAAATAAATACTGCGCACCACTGAAAAATTGCACGGATGCCCCCAGTTGAAGTTCAATTTTACGCTTCACATTTTATAACATGGGAAATCTTTACACTTTCTCTTTAGTCCACAATAAATTCACTTCATTTCCCCCCAAATGTTCATGTCTACAATTGGTATTTTCTTATTGTTTTATGTGGTCACAAAACTACACAATAAGATCACAAAAAACTGCACGGAAAATTAATTGGTAAAAGTGTGCACTGCGCTTTGTATTAAAACTAAAATAAAATTGATAGAATGTCAAACGATTTTTATCATAATCTGAATGTTTTTCTACAGATACTTACATATATTTGATATTTGACGTAAAAATCTATATGGCTTAACTAGACATTAGATATTAGATATCACTTGGACTTGGACAGGTGAACAATGGTCGTAAATACAAAGGGACAGTGAAAAACAGAGAGAGAGTGAGAGAAATTCTGCATAATTTTTCTGATTTTTTGATCCTACTAACATGATAGCATAAACACAGATATTAGATATTGAACATAATGATAATGACGTAAATAACCTAAAGAGTAAAGCGAACTCTAGATTGATATGATGAATGATGACGGTTGACATGTATAGGTCAAATGCAAAAGGATTTACAATTTACATACCATAAGCAATTATTAATACCCGTGTAAATTTATATGTACATAATGCTATATTTCTATTAGAATTAGAATTAGATAGACAACGAACTTGTAGATAAAACTAATGAATCATGATAAATGATAAG
>JAQGBI010000943.1:0-12004 GCA_034698325.1 Sminthurinus elegans | reverse complement strand
GATAAACCAAATCACTCACTTTTGACCCTTGTTTTTCCGCACCGTCGCGTCGCTTCTCAAGAACTCGGGATGTGAAACTTGTACGAAATTCTTCCAGTTTATTCCCGCTTGACATTTCATGGTCCAGAACAAGACAAACAAGAATGTTGAGTTTGGCTCGCTCTGTGATATTTTCCAGGGCGAAGAACGAGTTGCCACTTTTCATCACATGAGTCAAATCCCGACAGAAACAACGAGCGAACAAAATCACACATTTTTTGTAAATGAAACTGGGAATCAGAAACAGAGAAATGCTAAAGGCGTTTAATAAGAGGAGCACAAGAAGAACCCAGGTCCAAATTTCAAGCCGGATTCTCCTCCACACACTTTTAAAATTCAGTAGCATTTTGATGTGTTCAATTGGATTTCTAGCATGAAATTGAATGGCGTGGGTTTTGCGTGTGTCCACAATTGAAAAAGAAACTAGCTTTGAATTTTTTTCTACACTTTTTGTTTTCTGTACAGATTTTCTTCCTCATTGGATTAACATGTACAAAAATTGCTCTCGTTTCATATCCTGAATTGAAATTCACCCTCAAAAGTCAAAGTTCAAAGCTCAAGGCTTGAAGCAATTAAATTGGATCATTTTGATCTTGACCAGTAATTTTTAAAGCTTATGTTGTTTCTTGTTTCTTGTGTCTTGTTTGTGAGTCTGGATTTCCCATTCAGAATTTCCTTTATTGTACAAATAGGGAGTAATTTTATGGAAACTGTAGAAAAAAATCGAGTATCAGTGAACAAAAAAAAACATGGAAAGAAATTTTCCTTTCCTTTTTCTAGTGGATTTTCAATTTCAACTTGCAAGTTCAAAACTTGTACATTGTACATTGTACAGGAAACATCAAAGACAGCAGACAGCATAACTCGACACGTCTCAACCCTTTTTTTTGGTTTCTCAGTATGAAATTACAAGTAAATCCTGTGAAATGGAAACTTGGCACTTTTTAGTATGTTGAGAATTCCAATTCCAATTTCCATGCTAATTGCTCCGTTTATCTTTTATGTTTTATCTGACTCCATCCGCATTACGCCGGACGTTAATCTCAATGCCCAATGCCCAATGCACAATGTAATGGTCAATCATCACTTACGCAATCCAATCCCATCCGAGTCAATGTAATTCATTTTTTAACACAGTCTACAATCTACAATCTACAATCTACAGCGATGCAATTGTACATTTTGTACATATGGAAATGGAAAGAAAAGGAAAAGTTAAAATGAGCACGTTCACTCTGGTTTTTTCCCAAGACATTTATTTATTTTTTACCCCTACAAATTATCCATAATTTGAATAGCAATCCCTCATTTTTTTCATCCTCAAATCTAGAATCTAGAAGCTAGAATCAAAAGAGTGCAGAGTGTAGAGTGTAGAATAAAGATGAATGGGGTCAAAATACTGTACGTTGTATCTATTTTTTTCATATTATATATATTTATACAATTTCTTGCTGAAATATTTCCAATTGCCTCAAACGTGAAAATTCCACTTGGTAATTGAGAGTACAACACGTTTATTAATTTTATTACTTTGAGTTTTGAGCTTTGAATAATTTTGGAGCTGGAGTCTGATGAAAAGGGAAAAACCTGCCACTATGAAACAGAAAAAAACTAATGTCTTGTAATTATGGAGCAGGAAATGAAGAGGAAGGCAAAAGACTACCTCAAATAGCTCAAGTTTAACTAATTTGTGTATAATGTATAAAGTACATGAATTGTAAATTGTGGATGCTTTTAGTACAGTTTGAGGCTTGAGGCTTGAAGCTTGAGGTGGTTCACAAGCAGACTGACTTTCCAACAGTTTACTTGTTTGTTGTTCATCTATCACGTTTCGGTTCGTTTTCATTCGGTTTGGTTCGGAGTTCAGAGAATTGTGCAAATTTCTTGAAGCCGAAAATAGCCAATTTGGAGTTTAGAATCAAGACAACAGAAGAAAGGATGAATTTCAATACAAGTTTCGGATTTTACACAAATGAGACAAAACTGCTGCCTCGGAATGTCACCGAGTTTTCCAGTGGGGGTTTTTCGGTTCCAGTTTCCGTTTTAGTAGGAAAGTCGTCAATTCTAGCTGTCAGTCTGATGGTTGTCATGGGGATCTGGCTTGAGTCTCATTGGCACAGCTCTGGAAAAGCAAACAATTACCCACCAGGTCAGTAGTCGGTACAAACGAAAAAGAATTTATATTGTGTACTTCAAGTTCCTTTTTACTGTTAGAGAAATTGAACATTGAGGAATGAAATCAACTGAAAATGAATCTTGTCAAACGTCAAAGAGTCAGGTGTTTTTGGGCCAATTTCAGTTTGGTTTTTGTTTTGTACATTTTATTTTTTTTATTTTTTTTTTCAAGGTCCAAAAAGTTCTTTAGCGGCCTTGTGGAAACTCCGCTACCTCATTTGGTATCAAGACCTGGATTTAATGTACAAGTGCCTTGTGGCGGAATACGGAAAAGTCATCAGCTGCTTCCTCAACTTTTTTCAGTGACCAAAACATTACAAATTTCAAAATCACATTCAAATTTTATGTATAACAAAAGTTTTATTGCTTCAATCTGATGATTTATGTTTTTCCCTGTTTTCATTTTTCATTTTCATTAATACGAATACGAGTAGAATCCTCATCATAAATGACATCAGCACATTGAAAACCGCCTTTAATAACTCGCAACTCCTTGGAAGACCACCATTAAGGTTTATGCACATGCTTCACGCCCACCAAAGTCGAGGTATCCAAAACTCAAAAGATAATATAACATAAAAATAGCCTAGCTTACATATCGTCTGTGAAGATTCAAGTTTGACTTTGTGCAGAAATGCAAGAAACAAAAATGCCTTTGTGCACATTTGCTTATAGAAAGAAATGGCTTTGTGTGGAATTGCTCCCTTTCACTTTTTTCTGCGCACACACAAGTTGATGGAGAATCGCTGCGCAGAACAAAAGAGGCAAAATGATGCATGTACTTTTGCTTATAAGCAAATGTGCACAAAGGCATTTTTGTTTCTTGCATTTTTGCACAAAGTCAAACTTGAATCTTCACAGACGATATGTAGTCATGCGCATGAAGAGTAACATTTCCCGACTGCTACAGATTCTATGTACATTCGACATTCGACATTCGACATTCGACATTTGACATTCGACATTCGACATTCGACATTCGACATTTGACATTCGACATGTGATATTCGACATTCGACATGTGATATTCGACATTCGACATTCGACATTCGACATTTGACATTCGACATTCGACATGTGACATTCGACATTCGACATTCGACATTCGACATTCGACATTCGACATTTGACATTCGACATTCGACATGTGACATTCGACATTCGACAAAGTGAATAGTAACAGTTTTGCTGTTTCTCTTAGGCCTTGCAGCAACATCCGGTGAGACGTGGAAGGAAATCCGAAGATTTACAAATTCCAAGTTGAAAAGTCTCGGGATGGGTAGAAAAACAATAGAGCCCGCCATTTCTCAACAAGGTAATAAATATACGCTCTTAGTTTAAGTGGAAGTTGAGAGCTGAAACAAGACAGAATTTACTACTGGACATTTTCCGTAGTAATTTAAGATAACACATGTGAGCACAGGTGATTTATTTTTTTCGGGCATCTTTTTCAGTGGAGGAGTGTATCTCCCTCTTGCGGACAAAATTGAACGAGCCCTTTTCAACCCACCATTTTTTTGACATAAATGCATTCAACGTTCTCTGGGAAATGACATCCAGTCAAAAAATGTCCCGGAGTGACCCTCAAGCTCAAAAACTACTGGACTGCGTCGCAAAGTAAAAAAATACGTCATTTTGAACTCTGTATTTTGAAATTTTGATAATTTTAAGGTTAGAAAAATCCCCTTCATATCCCGTCTGTTTCTTCTCTTTTATATTGCATTTTTCCAGGTTTACAGCTTCCGGCTCTCAAAGTGCATTGCTCAGTTATAACGAAAAATTGGGTGGATGGTTGTTAGCTCTTTTGGGAATGGAAAATCCTTATCCGGAAATCAACAAAGAATTCCGCAAGTTTACATCCCAGTTTCTTAACACTCGTCTTGAATCCTTTAAACCCACATCCGAATCTGCACCGACGTTGACATCTAGTGGCAAATTTGACGACTTTACTGAGGCCTTCCTGCAGAAAATTCATTCAACGAAGAATATCAATTCCGCTTTTTATGGACAAAGCGGCTGTAAGCTCTACTCATTAAGCCCATTACATTTGCACTGCTGTTTTTACTCTATAATATTTTTGACTTGACATTTCTTATTGTTTTTCAGATGAAAATCTTCAGGAGACCATTCGAGATTTTTTTATAGGTTCAAATACTTAAAATTTCAAAATTTCAAAGGAATCCTTGGGTTTTCCCGAATTGGTTACCATGGGGGTAATAATATTTTAAAATATTTATTTCTTTTACTTTGTTCAGCGGGAACGGAGACAACTGGAACAACTCTTGCCTGGGCTTTACTTTTTCTCGCCCTCCACCCTGAAAAACAGGAGAAACTCCAGAGAGAAATTGACCACGTCCTGGGAAACAGACCACCCACGCTTTCAGACCGACCTACGTAAAATATTTAGTCACGTCATAAAACATCGACATTTCTTCAAGCCATTTTCAAGTTAGTAAACAGTGGGTTGGAAAATATAGTAAATTTGGTATTTTATCCCTTTTTTCAGGATGAAGTACACAGCGGCCGTGACCAATGAGACTCTACGAAAATCTCCGAATGTTCCTTTTGGAGTTCCTCATGCAGCCTTACAAGACACCCAAATCGGTCAATTTGACGTGCCCAAGGTATTGAAATTTGAAACTAAATTGAAATGCCAGCTACCTTTTTGATGTACATTTTAGCACAAATCATTTTGACCTGTTTCGATATTCCGTGTTTTGTTGTAGGGAGCGACGGTCATTGCCAATATTTATGCAATTCATCACTGTGAAGCGACTTGGGGCGACCCATACGTTTTTCGTCCTGAAAGATTTCTCACTTCAGATGAAAGCACCCTGATTAAACATGAGGCTCTTGTTCCTTTTGGAATCGGCAAGAGGATGTGTCCCGGTAACTTTTAAATTAAAATAATAAATTTGGCTTCCATGGAAACCGGATAAAACCGGAATTAAATTACTAGTGATGCACTATAAAAATTGTGCTGTTTTGATGCAGGAATGGCTTTGGCCTACGACGAGCTTTTCATGTTCGTCACCAGGATTTTCCAGGAATTCACAATAACTTTGAATCCCGCGGAGCCAAAACCGACCATGAAATTTAAATTTGGATGTACTGTAGCTCCTCTACCCCACACCTTAGTTATTAAAGAACGGGCCAAGACGACGCATTGCAATGAAGAAAAGGAAATGAATTAAAAGTTTCTCTTGTTTTAAGCCCACAGTGTTCTCCAGTTTTCTCTCTTAAATGCTACTGAAAATCTCAGGAATTGACAAGATTTCAAAGTTCAAAGCAGTTGACAAATAAAAGAGTCTCCTATACTAAAATTTTGAAGCAGATTTTGGTTCAGTATACTCAAATTAATTGTAGTTTAGTTTATGCAGAACCTAAAGAAGAAAAATCAAGGATGTGTCAATTGACAGGATCTTTTGTAAAATCTATTCCAAAAAATTATTTATTTCAACAAGCCTTCAATTTTTTGTAGCGGAATAAAATAAAATGACTATAACATTAAAAAAGGATACTTGAGAAAAAAGTACGAGACTAAATAAAAATTAAAGTTTTGCATGGTTTAGTGTAAAATCAGCTCTACACAATTTCTAGACTATTTGCATTTTTGGTGAGAGACTCCTGTGAGACATTTTTGAGCTTGAGGAGTTCTTCTTCAATGAACCCGCCCAATTTTTCAAACAGTTCTTGAGAGGGAAAAAGAGTGTTGTCAAGAGTTACAACCAGCCTTTGTCGTCCGCCAATGACGATCGTCGTGATTATGGCGCCTGAAATTATCGAATTCAAATTCAAATTTCAGCTTTTTAGTTTCAATTTTAAAACAAAATCATGATAAATGCAAATTTAATCAACAATCTTCATAAGAACGTACCAGCTTGCCCCGGTAAAATCCCAATGAAGAATGAAGAGTCAACGATGGAATGGTTGAGGAGTTGTGGAACTTTTTCTGGCCCAGGAAATAAAGTGGCGCCAGTTGTTGACAGTGCTTGGTTGTAAATTCCCCGACGGACGAAATTTGGGAAAATCCCCAATAGTTTTCTACTAAGGTTAAATGCCATTGGAAAATATGAACCTTGTTTCGATTTCATGTCACCAAATATTTCCTTGAGGCGAATGAGCGGATCTTCCGTTCGCAAAGGCCAAATAAAAGTTATAGCTGTCCTAAATAATCCAAACAGTACGAAAATTTTTAAGCCAGTTCTCAGATTTGTTACCATGGTGATGAGTGAAGAGTGATTTTGTAAGATTTTACTTATTTACTTACGCATAAACTTCGAGGCTTTCCGGATGATTTTGTAAAGGAAGGATAACCATTCCCGCCATTTCTCGAGGCACCTTTTGTCCCGCTTCTTTCATTACCCGCCGAATGCCGCCCGTAACAGCGCACATTAAAACCGCCGAGTAGTTGACGCCAAATTTGTTCTTGATATCTTTGATAAATTGACTGGGAAATGAAGATGTGACGGCTGTGTAATATTTTTTGCTCCTTTTCCCTTGAGTATGCCACGCATTCGCTTTGTCAAAGGACTCGACCATGTTTTTTGCAGCGTCATACGGTAGTTTGAAAGGGAGGAAAAGAGATTTCCAAATATTTAGTTTCTGGCGGGATTTCGATAGTTTTGCTTCAGGATATTGCGGGTCTTTGGATTGCGCAAGATCTGCCATTATAATATTAAGCCACGCTTTTCCATCGCCCATCGCATGATGAAATCTCAACTGTGGAAACAAATTGCAAAAAAATTAATAACTTTTAAATTCTTTTTGGCTACAACAATCCAAATTGAAACAGCAAAAACCAGTACAATTTTCCCACTTACGATGACGACGCTTTTCTCTTCCGTTTTTTCATTTCCTTTTGCCAGCATTTCAAATCCCACGTCTTTTTCAAATTCATAATTGTTTTTGTCCATTTTGTAGCGCGGCACAATCAAAAATTCCCAGGGGCTGAAATCCGTTTTCCAAGATTCGCTGACGAGTCGAGTTGCGATTTCCTTCAAATCCTTTTGTGTGCAGATTTCCGGCAGTTTGAATCCGTCGTTCCATTTGTAATCGCAAATTCGGATGTGCTTTTCAATTTGGAAATTACTTTCATTTTTCCAGAAAAAATAGCCCATGAAACTGGTCCAGATTTGTCGGAGTTCTGGATAAACCAAATCACTCACTTTTGACCCTTGTTTTTCCACACCGTCGCGTCGTTTCTCAAGAACTCGAGTTGTGAAATTTGAGCGGAATTCTTCCAGTTTTTTTCCGTTTGACAATTCGTGATCCAGAACAAGACAAACGAGGATATTCATTTTTGCTCGCTTTGTAACGTTTTCCAGGGCGAACATAGAATTTCCGCTCTGCATGACGTGAGTCAAATCCCGACGGAAACAACGAGCGAACAAAATCACACATTTTTTGTAGATGAAAGTGGGAATCAGAAAGAGGAAGAGAGTACCAAAATTTATTAAAAGCAACACGAGGGCGATCCACGTCCAAATCTCGAGGCGGATTCTTCTCCACACACTTTTAAAATTCGGGTGCATTTTGAACAAATCTCTGATTTATTTTGTCTCTTCAATTGCAGTTCATTTACTGATCAAGATTAATTTTGTCTGAAAAATTAAACAAAAGAAACAAGCTTTGGATTTTGCAGCCAAACTTTTCCTACTCGCGATACTTTCTGTAGGGATCCTCGGATGTAAATTGCTCATTGCAAATTGGATTTCATGGAGAACTTGGCGTAAAGTATGACGCACAAAATACAAAACCAATGGAGAAAAAAAGTAAAGATTGATCTTTTTCACCTGTTGATCGTTGATTGTGCATTTTGCATTGTGGATTGTGCAACAATTTCCAGAAAGCCTGAGGTCTGTGTTCTGCGATTATGACTGGAATTCTGGAATTCCCATTCATAAGTCATAAGTTGTAAACAAAATGCTCAATGTTCATTGTACAAAAAGAAGTAAAAGCATCACGTGTATTCTTTTTCCGTTTTTTCCCACCTCTGTGCTTTTAATCTGAGGATTTTTAATCCAAAAAACTCTGAGAAAAAATTAGTGGTTTCAAGTGTTAACCTAATGGAAATTAAACACTGTGGAATGGACGATGTGCGATGTGCAATCTCAAATCTCGAAGCTGATGAGAAGGAAAGAAAAGAGCAGCAATCAATTTTCCACGTCAATGTGTAATGTGTAATGTGCTCAAATGTTTTCAATACAAATTATAAATGTGTGTAAATTGCACAAATAAGTACATTTGCTTCATGTATCAAAAAACGTGATAAAAACTTGTCCAAAGTTGAAACGTAAAAGCTACACACAAAGCACAAAAACCTACAGAAAGATTCGCCTGTCTATTTTTTGTGCGAGAATTTTTTTTTTTACAGCCGAGTTGAGTTGAAAGATGCCCTTGCACATGTTATGTTCAAATGCTTTGGCACGAAAGCCAGCTGATCTCCAAAATTCACAATTCTCAATTTAGAGCAGAAATGAATTGTGTGATTAATTTGTTTATTAGTTAAATTATAATTTGAACCGTCATAAAATGAAAGAATCAAAGTGTGCTGTGTGTTTTGCTGATTTTGTACCTAAACCCAAATCAACTACTACAACTTTTGTACATAATGATGTAGAGGAAGAAATAAGAACGAGTCCAGCCTGGCAAAATTCAATACCAATTCAAAAACCCATGTCAAATGAGGAGAGAGAAAATAGAAGAACATTTGACACATTTTGCTCACGTCTTCATTTACCTCAAAGTTACAAATACAGTTACCATGACAATGACAATTACAACAATAGTTTTATGTGTAGAAAAAAAGCAAGAAATGTAACTCTCCTTCCGTTCTGTCAAAGTTGTGAGCTGACTGTGGTCAAAATGTCAAGATTACAAGAGAAACTCGAGTTGATTGAAACGGAAATCCATGGTATTGTTAATTTCATCACAAGTACAATTTTACAGACCTCGTCTTCATCTTCACAAGTGGAAATAAAGCAGGAAGAAGAGGATGAGGAAAATGTTGATTGTAATTTTAATGTAATTCCTGTGAATGTTGTGAAAGATCTGAGAAAAGTCATCTACTCTCGTAAGTATTAAATTAAACTGTCATTAAATCCTACTTATTTTTTCATTGAGTTTACTCTTTAAACTGCAATCAGAGAAATTAATACTGTGGCAATAAATATGCTTTTTACTTATATATTTCAGGCTACAATCCAGTCGTCAATATTTCTCCTTTGCCCTTGTCAAAAACAACAGTCAACAAAATTACAATTACAAACACAATCGATATCATGGAAAATGAAGAAATTAAAACGGATTCTCCTGCTTCAAATCGTGTAAATTTTATTGAGGGCGAGGAAGAAACTTTATTAAATACTTCTTTACAATGTGAAGATGGAAAAAAGTCAAATTTTAGCTGTGATCCAAAAGCCAAAAAAATTAAATATGAAAAAGAAAACGACGAAGAGTCAGTAAAAATAAAAAGTGAGTTCATCTTTTTTAAATGGTGTGTACTTTTTATTTTTATTATTGTACAATTTGTTTTGAATGTTGAACTAAAATTTTTATTTTTTATTTTTAAACAGAGACAGGAGAAAAAGAAAAGGCTCCTTTAAATGGTACATTTTGCTCCTCTTCATATTCCTGTCTGTACAGTTTAAGCAGGCATCATCTCGCTTTTCATCCACTTGTTCCCTTTCCTAGCAGCAAAATAAATAATAATAATAGTAAAGAGAAGACAGTACAAGAAATTTCAACTCCAAACAAATTCCTGTACGCTGATAAATGGGAATTCACATGCGATGAAGGCACTCCTCCCACTTTTAAATGCTGTAGTTGTGAAGCAACCAGAAATAACAAGTATTTAATGCACAAGCATATTGAAAGTGAACACAATCGACGTGAGTGTACATTTTTTATTAATAATACACTTTAAAAAAATTAATAAAATGAAATATTTTAATGTTTTACTTGTATCAACTGTTTAATAATAATAATAATTTTTGTTCTTTTTATATTTTGTATTTTGTAGCTCCTCGCGTGTACTGTGAAAAATGTAGCAGATATTATCTAAATGAGGAAGCACTCGGGAGACACGTGTGCCGCAAGAGGAATTCAAAGCAGAGACCAATTACTCGAGAACTTCCGGATGGTTCTTTCCTTTATGCTGACAAGTGGAAATGTGACCGAATCCAGAATGAAGCTGAAGAGGGATCTCAATATAAATACAAATGTGGAGCGTGTGGAGTAGAAAAAGAAACTATTTTCATCATGATTCAACATGTTAAATCTCGTCACATTGGTAAAATTATTAAAAATTATTCAAAATGATTTTTACTCATGATATATTATGATAATTAAATAATTAATAAATAATAAATTGATTTTTTCAACTGTTTGTTTGTATGAAATGTTGTAGATCCTAAACGGTTCCTTTGTTCAGAATGTGGTGCTGGATTTCCCAACTCTACATTTTTACAAGAGCACATTCTGCGAGCTCACAACTCGGCTCGAAATTTTATTTGTGAGGTGTGTGGCTTTGCAGCAAAAACTCAGTCAAATCTCCGGAACCACAAGTTGGCTCACAGTGGGATTACTTACATGTGTGAGTGTGGGAAGGGGTTTAAATATAAGAGTGGACTTCGTCGTCATTTTCGTGAGAGTGGACATGTCGCTGGTTCTGGTTCTTCTTCCACTTCTGTTTCCGCTTTGGAGGTTTCTAAATATAAATGTGATCGTTGTAAAACTGAGGTGAAGACGAGTAAGGGGTTGGCTCTTCACGGATCTCGATGTGACGGGAGGAAGAGAGAGATGAAGAAAAACTACGAGTATCCTTGTAAATGGTGTGGGAAAGTTTACCCCACAAAAACTATCCTCAGACTTCATGTAAATGATACTCACACAACTTGTGATCAACCCATATCTCATTTATTAGCAGCCACCAGCACCGTTTCTAAATCAAATGAAGACCGCACTCCCATGGAAAATGTAGGACAAGAAACGGAAATTAAAACAAATCAAGATCCTCAAGCCATGAAAATAAAAATGGAAATAGACAAAATTTCTTGATAATAATTTATATTTTATTTTTAGTCATGATTTTATTTATGTTTTCTATAATGCAAACTTGTATTTAAATAATTCTGCAACTTGAAAAAAAAGTCTGAAAATATGTACAAATTTTAAGGCTCCTGATGAACCATTTGTATTTTTTACATGAAATTTTTTTGTCCCTAAAAATGATGATTATTCCATAATTTGAACTTTGAAAGTGCCCAAAAAAAAGATATGAAACTTATCTTTTTATTGTTCTTTTATATTTATTGGAAAATAAATAATTTTGGGAGACAAAAAAAAACAAACTAAAAAAGTAAAATATTCATTTATTTATTATTTATTATTGAGATTATTCAGAGATCCTTCTGCCGACTCTAGTTTGAATTCTGGTTGAGAGAAATTGATTTAAATTTCCAATGACTCGTTGGACAATTCTGGCTTGAGCTCGGACACTTTCAGCCTGATTTGGACATTTTATGGACTCTTCATCTTTGCCGTCATCCTCTTCTTCAGCATTCGCCCAACAGGAATTTCCTTCCAAAACTCGAACTACCCGGTCATTTACAAGGATGTTGATGTCCTTGGCGGCAAGGAAATCTGCATGATTAAAGTAGCTGTAAATAAAATACAATGAAATTTTAATTATTGTGGTTTCTTCTGGGACAACATCTTAAGGCCCTTATCCACTACTCGTGAAATCATCTCCGTGGAATTCTTTAAAAAATCAGGAGGGCCAAACCGG
>JAQGBI010000942.1:0-12009 GCA_034698325.1 Sminthurinus elegans | reverse complement strand
ACTAAATTCTTGGACAAAGTTAAAACCAAAAAGAGGGAATAAAACATTCTGACCATTTTCTTGGACTCAGTAAATCACACTTGACTCAACCCGAAGAATTTTATGTATTTTCTGTTGAAGAAATAAATGACAGACGAATTTGGCGTAGTGTAGAATTTTATTTCAAGTTCCAGTTCCAACTCCAGCTCCAGTTCCAGTTTGAAACATTTCCTTTCCTGTATCAAGAGAGCCGGAGTCAAAAGTTGGTTAATAGATTAAATTGTTTTGGGTCACTCACTCTACAAAATTAAGCACGAAATACGATTCGTCACGAACCGGTAGTGAATGGATCTTTTTATTCTTTTGTGAGGTACATGAAATGTGAAATGTGAAATATGAACCTACCGCAGCTAAAAGTCTCTGTATTCTTGTTTCTTGTGTAAATTGTAAAGTAGTGTAGCATGATTTTTTGATAAATTAAACGGGAAAACATGCCTGCCTTTGTCAAAACCAGGACTCGGCATTTCTGAAACTCACCAATGAATTTTTCAAAATTCATAGAGACAAGTCAAAATTAGACTAAAATCGTAATTATTATGAAATTTTCATTCTGTAAATTTGGCATTCTTCAAACATGCGCCACACTTTTTTTCAAACAAACGGCATCAAAATCAGAAATATAAAATATTATTACGTATATGAATAAAGTACAAGAGGTTGAAAATAATGAATGTAAAATGAAGTTCAAACACAATTTTAAAATTTATTCAAAATTTATAAATAAAAAAGGTGATGAAAAGAGCACTAAAGATTAGCATTCACAAATTTTTAATTAAGCGGACAAATTTTTAATAGCCAACTTTGGAAACTTCTAGATATAATTCAAAAAAGATAAAGCCCTTGACCCTTGACCTCTTAATCTATGCCTTTCGTTCCACGTGGATGGACCATAAATTTACATAAATTGAAGCTATGACTTTCGCTCTGTGTCGATGGACCATTTCAAATCGCCATAGCGATCTTTTCTTTATTTTAGAAAAATTGAGACGGCGGCTTTTCAAAGTTTATTTGACAGAATAGTCCAACATTTTGTCTATGCCTAGTTTCCAAAATTGGAAAATGTGCCATTTTGCGTTTAAAAATGACGCTTTTCCTTGCTGCCAAGCCAAAAAAGTTTGAAAAGTCAGTACACAAAGCAGCTTCTTAATTTTCTGTGTCCACGGGATTTTACGGGAAAGCTGTAAAAATTCACCAGGGAAAAATGCCAGGGTTGAAACTGTGAGGAAAATAAAAAGGTTGTAGAAGATTCGGCTGATATCAGAATCTTCAAAAGTGAGTGGTTGAAACTCCTTGACCGTTTCATCTTCATAAAAACTACTGTTCATTTTCTTCTGTTTTGGTGTGAACCGAAGTTTCTCCCATTTTTGCCAAAATGGGTAAATTCCAGAGCTAAAAAGAGCTCCAAGTCTATTTTTCACATGATCCGGATGATGCTTGACAAAGTGCTCCACGAAGGCGTAGCCCTCAACGCGCAAGAAAGAATCGTCATCCTTGTTTTTGTAATTGTGGGTGTATTTGAGACTCCTATTATTTTTCATTTCCGCCTTGAAGTACTGCCAAAAATATTCCCAGTCTTCAGTTGGAAACAGCAACACGGTTCCAGGCTTGCTCAATTCCGAGCGAATCAACTTTGGTAGCCCTTTTGCATCCGTTAGTTGAGAAGTGTTTAATTTAGTGGCAAGGTGAAAATACTGGAGGCAGGGTTTTACGTCCTTGCACTTTGAACGTTTGAACTCGTTTTGCTGGATTTGGCTCGATGATTCTGGACAGAGGGTTCGGCAGTCATTGGCAAGATTTTGAAAATAGGCCAGACTTGGCAGGAAAGGGAAAATCCCTGCAGCCTTCAAAGTAACGGATATGCCAAATAAGTTGTAAATTGACGAAAAATAGGCAAGTTGGCCACGAGGGCGGTATTTGTAGCCAAAATGGCTGTAGTAGATGGAAAAGGGCTCATTGGGCGTATTGGGCGCATTGGGCGCATTGGCCCCCGCCTCGTAAAACTGTCTGCCAAATTCCCATCGAGTTTCGTAGGGAAACTCGACGGCGTACTCGGAATGCAAAACCCCCTTGTACGCATTCACCAGAACAATTCCAGTGAGGAGCCACAAGCTAAAAATGGCGGCAAAAACAACAGGCTGTGAACACCATCGTTGGGCTTTTGGCTCTTCCTTTGAAAATCCTGCAACTGGAATGTTGAAACTCGGCTGCTCCACCAAAAGTCGAAAGAGCCAAAGCAAAATTTCAAAAATATTTGTGATGGTCCTGGAAAATTTGTTTGAAATCTGTCTTGTTTGATGTTGGCCATCTTTTGGCCATCTTTGAAATAAAACGAGGAGGAAAATGAGGCTGTGCAAGATGGAGAAAAGGAGGAGGAGCCACACGGGCCATTGAAACGGCGGCGCGTAAACGGCCATAGGCCGGTCATCGTCATGTCCGGAAGAACTCCGGAGGATACCGTCACTTGTAATAAACTTGTATGTTTTCCTTTCCGTGGGGATAAAGCTACTCCCTCGGGAGTAGACCATTCCCAAAATGGCCTCATAATAGTCAAAAATCCCATGTAAAAATAACCAGTCTGCATCTTTGGACCTCTTTGGATCATCCTCGGTAATTAAAGTGAGATTAAATGGAGACAAAATATACAATTGTACAGCATTTTTAAGTGAGAGAGCTTCTGCGGAGGTCAAAGGAGTTGGAAATTGGTCAAAAACCCCCTTGTTTTTTCCCTGGAAGGTCAAAAGGTATTCCATTTCCTGGTCCAATACGGTGACGAAAAGCTGCCTCCTGGATTTGGAGTTTCTTCCCAATTCCAGCGCCATCTTCATTTCCTCATGACAACATGATGATGATATTCCGCCATGACAGGAGAAAGGGACGACGAGGATTTCTGTGTATCGAGGATCGGTGCAAATGTACCAGCCATTTATTTCATCTTGATCTGCTGACCTTGAAATTGACCTTGACCTTGACCTTGAAGTTGACCTTGAAGTTGACCTTGAAATTGACCTTGAAATTGACCTTGAAATTGACCTTGAAATTGAACTTGAAATTGAACTTGAAATTGACCTTGACTTTGAAATTGACCTTGACTTTGACCTTGACTTTGACCTTGACCTTGAAGTTGACCTTGACTTTGACCTTGACCGTGACCTTGACCTTTCTGAAACCACGAGGAAAATAGAAGGGACTTGATTCAAAGTATTTGCTTTGCTTGTTTTAGCCTCAGACGCTCGCAGATTTTTCAAGTACTGTTGAGACCCTTTCGCCATTTTGTCAAGGTCTAAAATGGCATTGGATTTTAGTGGTATGAAAAATAAGAGGAGTTGAGGCAGGGCTCGAAAAAGGTCGGAGCAATGCTGAGCCCTGATGTAAACCTCGAGACACAATCTCGTGGTGAAGGCGGGTTGACCCGCGAGGACTTGACCTCCGTTTGACTTTTTAAAGTGCCCTTCAGTAAAACGAACATCCGGATCCGGATCAAAATCCGGGCTGAACTGAACTTGAATGAAGGAATGGACAAACTTTGCATGAATTATCACGTTCATCCTTTGTTTTTTCGCTTTTTGCTCTAGTGACCGATTCAAGATTATTTGTGAATCTGAATCCGAATTTGATGTAGGCCATCTTTTTTTATGAGCCAGCCAGTTTTCAATCACCATCGGAGCTTTTACAGTGCTGTAGTCAAAATTATTTTGGGTGGTCCAAGTCCGAAAATGAAGCCAAAAGGAATCTTCACTTCCGAAAATTGGAGCCAAATCTACAATTAAATTTGTGGATTTCATCTCATTTGACTCGGAAATCAGATTAATTCCATGGCCATTGTTGGCCATAGTCAACGAGAATAGGGAAAAGAAGATAATCGGAAAAGTAGACATTTTACCAAAGCAAGAAAAAAGAAAAATTGAGTTTTGAGTATAAACACAAGCTGGAAAAGTGAGCTGGAAATAAATGTAGAATAAGAGACAAGCCAATGAAATTTTATTTTTTACACACAGCTTTGGAGCTTGGAGCTTGGAGTTTTGTGTTCTTCGGCCAGGGTTTGACAAATGTCAAGTATCTCGAGGTGGGCAAAACGCAGTAGATAATGATTATCGATTATATGAATTTTAATAATATGAATTTTTGACATTCAACTGGATGTAAATTTAGATTCTCTCAAACAAACTCCACTAATGAGGAATGAGCAATGCCATAACATTAAATGAGACAATTTCATACTTTTCAAAAGCTGCTTGAAAACACGCCGCACTCTCGTCTTGTTACTGATGAAATCCTTGAAAAATTTGAAAATAATGAGGGTAACATTTGTCTAGTACATTCGGACAAAAGTTGAGTCAAGCTGCTCATCAATTTCGAGAATCAAAAAGCCGTATCACACGTAGCCGTAGCTCACATGAAAATTCGGACAAAAAGATGTGTTGAGTCAGGGCCGGTCTTCGTCTTTGGATTTTGGCGCCACAAGTAAACTCAAAGAAAAAGCAGCTGGCGCCCGAAGAAAACAAAAGCTAAAAGCTTGCTTCCATTTTCTATGTATTTTATCGACTCGTATTTTTGTTTAAAATTTTTCATGCCATGTGTTTTCCATCAAAGTTTTTTGTACTTTATGCTTTGTGTTTTATGTTTTATGGGAATCATGAAAATCAGACGATTTTGTTCTGATTAATTTTTATTTGAATAAATAAATGAGCAATTTACAAATTACACGTGTTACGCGAGCGGGTGTTATGGAAACAACAGCCAGCAGCTTTTTCACAGGATTTTTAATAGGAAAACGTAAATTTTCGTTTATTTTTTATTTTTTTGTCACAAAAAGTCTTCTTTTTTTCAGAGTTGAAATGTAATTTCTAAAACTAGGACGCCTTTTTTAGCCGTTGGAACGAAATTGGGAATTGGGCTGGTTTCTTGTTTCTTGTTCTTTGTTCTTTGTACATGGTTAAATAATTTTGAGGTGGGATTTCAGTGTTGTTTTGTTGACGAGTTCCTTGATGTAGACTTAAAATCCTAGAGCAGGTCGGGGTAGTTTTGGTTACTTCAGTTCAGGCAGGTCTACATTTTTTACAGGTTAAAAGAAGAGTCAGCGTTGAAATGAATCACTAATTTGTGCCGGAAAATGAAGTCAAGGATGGATCCAAATATTATTCAAGTGGAAATTAAGGGCGGGAAAGATGATGATTTAAAATCATAATTATTTTGATATCAGAATTAAAGGCTAAAAAAGAGAGTGGCAGAGAGTTTAAGAGCATGGAAAAATTTAAAGGGGAATTCAAAGGCGAAGTTGTGGATTGGACATTGACAATGAGTTGACTCGAGAAAATGCTCGCGCTTTTATACTCCTCAGAAAGCAAAAATTCATCAACAATCAACAAACGAATTCGCAGAATCAAAACAAACACAATCAACACTTCAATAAACAATTCTTTGCTTACAAAATAAAACTGTCAACTGTCAACAGCAGAAAAGACGAGGCACAAGAAATCCTTTGATGTTTGTTTTCAAAACAAATGACGTCACATTTTATTTCAATGTGCCGCTGAACAGGAAAAAAAGGTGAATGTGCTGCAACTTGCAAATACTTTGAACTTTGAAATGGATTAATTTTACTGTGGATTCGTATTGCAACTGTCCGATTTGAATTGGAGGATGATGATTGTGTAGGTGACGATGAGGCCCGTCAACTTTAAAATTACAAAAAATGAAAACAAACCCACCTTTTAAATTTTAAATTTGGCGCTCATGAAAATTGCATGTTAATTTTAATTTTGTAGTTTTTGCTCACGTTGCCAAGGAAACCGTAGGTGATTGTGAAGGAGCCGCCCCTCAGCCCAAAATCATTCCCATGAATTTGAATCATCAAAGTGTTGAAGTGGACGAAACTGCACTGGAACCCGGATTTTCCACCCGATGAACTTTTCTCATTCTCATTCTCTGTTTTATCCAGACGCCGGAACCATTTTGAAAAACTCTTCATCTGAAATCATCAAAAATCATTCTTGTTAAAAATCAAAAATTTACTAAATTGCAACAGAAAGTAGATGAAAATTTTACCATTGAATTTGTTTCCGCGGCGGTCCAAAGAACGGAAATGAACGAAATTATGTAGAGGGAAAATTGAAACCTTGAAATGGGCATTCCGACTAAAACGTCTTTGAATTTTGTCGAGTAGTACGGAAAAAGGGCGAAACATTGGCCGAAAATGAGGAAACCCAAACTTTCTTCAATCGTGTCGGCGAGCTCAAGAAAATCGTTGCACAAGTACAGCATCTGAATTTTCAAAAATTAAAACATACATACACTTTTTAGCCCAATTTAAAATTCAGATTCAGAAATCCCATAATATTTTTTTTTTGAGGGTTCACTTTTATTTTTGTTTTTGTTTACATTTTCAAATTGATTTTCAACTGTTGTGATTTCCTTCCGCTTCAAATTCTCCTTCAATGTTTTTGTGAGCAGGAACAAAACGAGTGAGGTTGAGAAAACGAGCTGATTTGCAAAATGAGAGCTCAAAGTCCCAAAAGCCTGGAAAAACATGATGACGCCCGTCAAAATTGGTGCGCCTACAGAGAAAAAAAATAAGAAAAGAAAATTCTTTTTATCATGGCCGGTCTTAGGTACACGCTAGCGCGGCAGCAGCGTATAGCGCCAAAAAAGGAAAAAAGGGCGCAAAAGACAGAAAAATTGGCTTAAAATTGCAATTTTTGTAAAAACAAATTACTACAAGGCGGCGCCAAATTGTGCAATTTGGGCCGCCATTTTGCTCTGCATCGAGTTTGCATAGGGCGCCAAAATCCAAAGACCGGCCCGGCTTTTTATAAATGAGAAATATTGAAAAACTACTGATTTTTCACCCATTTTTGAAGACTCCACTCCAAAAATTGTGAAGCAGACGGAGTATCTGATTTTGTATCTGTCCTGCGCGAGTTGAAAAGAGTCGATAATTCCATTTTGAACAATCGGATGATCAACCACAATCGTCTCAAGGACTCCAGCAAAAAAAAAGTAAAATCCCACCAAAATTGTTAGAAAAGTCACCTAAATCCAAAATCCGAAATCCAACAATAAGTCCTTAATTTTCAAAAAATAAGCTGTGAAATTTCTTGGTGCATAAAATTTTACAGGTACTTTGAATTTTGAAGGCATTTTGCCTCCGAGTCGTTGAATTTTGATGGTCAAATCCCTCGTTTGATTCAGCATGAGACAGATTTTGTCCTGTTGTCGCCAGAGACTCCAGTGCAAAAGGAAAACGTACAGGCCCCAACCAAAACGGGAAATCTGGTACGCTTTTCCTGATACTTCAGTTGTGTTCTCAGGAGAACGACATGCCATCACCAGAACTCGAACCAAGCTCAAAAATTCTAGTGTGAATAGGAAAGCTCGCTCAAGGAAACCCAACTTTTCCACAAAATAATTTGATCCGTCGTAACGGATTTTGAAAGGGACCAAACCGAGCCAACGGGAAAAGGTCAAGAGGTTTTTCTGCAGGTTTGAAATCCGGATTTCCGTTCCGATTTCACTTCGTTCCGAACCCGAACTTTCAACATTTTTGATCTTGTCTGAGGGAATTCCGATTCCAATTTTGAGGATTGGAAAAGGCGACACGTTCCTTTTCTTAAAATTTTTCATGTTTATGCAAACTGCAAAATTGATGAAATGCCAAAGGATTCGAAGAAATTTGCACTAGTTGATGAAATTTTATTGCAAGGGAACGAGAAAAAGAGCAAAACCCTAATAAAAAATAATTTGCTGAATGAATTCAAGTTTGCTCGTTTGTTTGTTTGTTGGACATTTACAAATTCTTACTTTCAATTTCAATTATTGTAATTTTCAAAAGGTGCAAATTGGTCGTTTAAGTTGATGAGAGTCAAGAAATTGTGTCTCGTGTCCAGTTTCGATTATGTAAAAAATTCTTTTAGCGGAAAAAACCAGAAAAAACTGTTATTGGTTCTTGATTGATCAATTTATTATAAAAGGAAAAGTTGTTGACCCTAAGTGAAAAAAGAAAACTGCACAAGGGACAAAAGTTTCATAATTTATTGGACAGTCTTTATCTTTTTTTCAAAAAGACGCTCGAATATCCTAAATGCACTGACTACAACTTAAAGTTGGTAAAGAGGGAATTTCCGTAGAAAAATGACAACGGCTAAATAAATTAACTGAGGAAAATAAAATAATGCATACTTTTGCTTATGGTCGTTTAGTTTCATTTTAAATTTATTTAATATTTGATCACCATCCATTTAACACTTTATGAACATTTTAAACGCAACTACCAACACAATTAACTTTTTAATCCCAATATTTCCATTGTAAGTAATGTATAAACTTTCCGTACTCCTTTTGTCCTATTGTATAATTTGTAATTGTATGTTGTGATGTTGTGGTTGTGTTGGCCGATGGCCGTACCGACTTGATGAACAAATAATAATAATAATAGTAATTTCATTCAAAATGTTCTCATCCTCCATCTGTGACACCAGAATTTTCAACGGTCCTCTGCATCGAAGGGCGTTTGCTCAAGTGGAGTCATGATCGATCGAATTTCAAATTTCCCGCAGACACCCACGACCTGGTTGACCACACAAGTGTGCTGTTTTTTGCACGAGTAGCTCTTTTCTTTCATTTTAACCTCCGTCGTCCACCTATCTCTCGATTGTTTACTCCAGCTCACTTTTGGTTGTCCCGGTCCGGATTTTCCCGTTGTTTTTGGCAGGCGATTAGCGAACATTTCTCGGATGTAGCGATAGTCTGAAAATCCCTTGACGAGTGTAAAACTGTTGGGAGTGCTGCTCTCTCTGACTGGATCCTTCTCTTCTACAAAAGCCCCAACGGAATAAGGTAGAATTACATGTGTCTCAGGGACATCTGTTGGATTTTCTTGATAGTCCAGTTCGTCCTCCTTTTCTGAGGGCTCGCAGTGGTAGCAGCAGCGGAACCGGATGTCAGTCAAAACATCTGCACCAAAATATCAAATCATTTCATTCATAAAGCCCAACATTTTAATTTTAACTCATGACAAAGGTTTTGACCTCTACAAGACAATTTTTGTGCATTGCATTTAATATTGAAAAAAAATGTCACCTGTGTCGCCATCTTGCCTGGTCCACAATCCACAGATGACGTAATCTGTAGGACACAGAATTTTCTCTGGGGTCACTTTGGTTTCGTAGTCAGAGTCGGTGAAATCGGGGGATTCGGGAGTTGAGCCCCGATCGAAAATCAGGGAGTGCCCTGTTGTGCCCTGTCCAAGAAGTTCCCCCTCCTCATCGAACCATTCGTAAAAGAAGAGGTGGAAGCCGACTGCTGGTGAACCAGTGTGAACTACGCCCTCGTCGGGTTCAGAAACTGAAGCTGATTGCCCAGGTCGAGCTGACCTTGAACTTTGACCTCCCTTAATCACTGTGACCTGTTGGAATTTCCCGTGGGCGTCCCACTTGGAACAGTTGAGCTCAAGTCCGGTGAGGAGCTCTTTTTTATCGTCGTCCTCTCCACCAAATTTCTTGAATCTGTAACCCGTGACAAAAGTTCCCAAGGGGCAGGATTGACTTTTATCCCAATCTGTATTTGTATTTTGGTCCGAACTTGGGATTTGAATTTGCTGGGCTTCTATCCAAATTTCTCCGTTTTTCACTTGAACTGGCGTCAGCTCATCTTCTAAATGGTATTGATTTGGAGATGGTCGTGAGCGTGGAGATTCGGTGGGCGTTGGGGGCGTCGTTGGGGGCGTAGTTGTAGTAGTAGTTGTTGTTGTTGTCTCGGGTTCGGGTTCTAGGGTTTCAGGGGGAACTTGAGGTAGATTTGGATCTGGGCCATATTCTGGAAGGCGGTGAGAAACCTTTTCAAATTTATCCACTGGGACGCGAACAGTTCCACATTGACCCACGAGTCTTCGATAGACACAGGAGCTGAAGGGTTCACAAGTGTAAAATTCCCTCACGGTTGTTTCATCGTTCCAGATGGAATTCTTGGTGTGAGTCCAGTCGAATCCAGTGGAGCTGGATTTGCCAAATCGGGCGGAAAATCCCGCATGAAGACCACGACGATTGATCCCTTGAGTTTCAATTGTACTCCCAGAATTCACAGAGTTTGACTCCACATGCGTGTGGCTTCTTGTGAGGCCCACGGTTGTGGTGACTTCTTTCCTCTCCTCGGAGGAACCTCTGTTGGTGTAGTCATGAACCGTGACCCAGTTTTCTTGTGGGATGCAGTGATGACAACATTTAAATCCAATTGCGGTTAAGATCCCTGAAAACAACACAATCAAACATCAAACAGGCTATTTTTGAAAGAAGCAGCTCATATTTTTCTGCTTCAAAAAAAAAAATAATTCAGAACCCCATGAAGCACGTTATTCAGCCAGACGTTAAAATGACGTTACATGGACGTCACATTTAGGCGTCATTTAAAGATCTCATACCGACGTCTTAATACATGACGTCATAGTGACGTCTAAATGGGACGTCTTTATGACGTCATTTTCACCGAATAGAAGTCTACATGACGTCCAGACGACGACTATTTCTAACGACTGAATGACGTTTGTTTCGGACGTCTGTGTGACGTCGGACATTTTACCGTCTACATGACGTCCAGACGACGACTATTTCTAACGACTGAATGACGTTTGTTTCGGACGTCTGTGTGACGTCGGACATTTTACCGTCTACATGACGTCCGGACGACGACTGAATGACGTTTGTTCCGGACGTCTGTGTGACATCGGAAATTTTACCGTCTACATGACGTCAGAATTAGGCACCAATTTCTGACGTTACGCTGACGTCTGGTGAACAAAAAATTCTGACGTCACGCTGACGTCTGGTAGACAAAAAATTATTCAATTTCAAGCGATTTAAAAAAATTCATCTTACCTATGCCGGCTTTATCCTTCATCGCCGTCAACCCACAGATGGCATGATCTTCCGGACATTTTGTGACCACGTCGGTGGAATTCACAGCCACGGCGGAAGGGATGCTGATGAGCTTGGTGTTGTGATAAATAATCTCCTGGTTTCCTATCCAGCGGCGTCCATTCATTTCGCTTTGGGCGAAACCATAACCTTCAGCAAAGTTTGAGCGGCTTCCTCTCTTCAGATTACCCCAGATCCCTCGAGTTCTGTTTCTTTCCGGTTCATCATCAGAACTTATCCGAAGAATGTTGACTTTAGGTGAATTGTGTTCTTTTTCTCCCTCATCTGGCCCATACTTTTTACTACAAATGAGCGCAATTCCAAAAAGGCCGATTTGCGAAAGGTGTTTGTACATGTGACCCGTGACGATTGAGCCGGGTGGACAAGTTTGAACACTTTCCCAGCGACCATTTGGCTCCCAATGAGAAATCCCCTTGGCCACAACCCACGTTTGATTGTGAATTTTGATGTCCCACTGGATTTCCTTTGTCTTGTTTGAGCCTTCTGGTTCCACTTCCGGTTCCGGACTTCCGCCGTACGCTCCATATTTGAGAAGTTCAATGTTTTTCTCAATTTTAGTGGTTTTGATTTTGAGAGGTCCACATGTTCCATAGACTTGCTCTATTTTGCACCGGTGCATTGCTTCACAAGTGAACGTGTACATGTCCTCACGCTCCTCTCGCCACATGGAAGAGTCGCCCTGATCCCAATTGAACGCCCAGGATTTTTGATCCGCTTGTCGTTGTGTGAACATGGACTGAATGTAAATAAATAAACGGATCACAAAAGTTAAGTTTCAGAAGGACATCATATGTAAACTAAACGACCAACTTTTAAATCTAAATCGTGGCCAAGCACGCATTCAAAACTCGCTTCATGAATTCTTCACCACGTGTGGGTAGCGCAGCTTAAACGGTCTGTTTGTAAAAAACAATTAACGTGTAGTCTGTAATCTGAAAATGTCCCAATCTCAAAAATGTCCCAATCTCAAAAATGTCCCAATCTCAAAAATGTCCCAATCTAAAAAATGTCCCAATCTAAAAAATGTCCCAATCTCAAAAATGTC
>JAQGBI010000941.1:0-12010 GCA_034698325.1 Sminthurinus elegans | reverse complement strand
GCTTCAATTCTACGCCGCTTTGAATTTGCCATACTGACCACAAGAAGACATGAATTCTATTTAATTGTAAGGCTCGGTTTTCATCACAACGACAAATGTAAAAGGGACTAAACGACTTTTTAACACTGTAAAGTGTTTTAAATACTTTTCATCCATTCCTTTTGTATGCAATTAATAATTATATTTTTATATTGGAGCAAGATGATACATAAACGGAAAGGTGCAGTACAAAAGTTTGTAATCCATCGTAAGAGGAAGGACGAATAAAATGACAATGTGGAAAACGTTATGAGTTTTGAATATTTAAGCGTGGCTGTTTTTACATGAGGGATGCTCTCAATCTGTAGAATGGATTTGATTTTTCATGTGTACAAACTACACACTACAAACACTCAACATTCGGCATGTTTTTACGTTGTTTTGCTGTGCATGATTTTTTACAGTTTATAGTTTATAGTTTACAAGCTCCAAATCAAGGGAAAACATAACAGGAGTGAAGAGTGAGGAGTAATTTGATACTTTTTGAGATAAAGGATCACCGATGTCTTTTTTTATGAAGCCTGTATCTTTTCTTCATGATAGATTTTAGATTTCTTGGGGGTCGACTTGAGCTATATTCGACGTGTCACATTTCATGAGTCATGATTCACCATTCTCCATGTTCTCGTGACTGCTGTATGTTTGAAATGAAAAATTCAGAATTCAGTAGTCAGTCAAAAAGCATAGCAGAAAGCGACACATGATACAGTACAGCATAGACATAAGACAGAAATAAATATCAAGGGAAAACTTTTGTCCGGTGTTTCAAACAAAAAATGATGGAGGCAGACAAAGTTTTGAAGATGGAAATTGTAAGTATTTTATTTAAACTTCAAGTTTTTCTCAATTTTCCATTAACGTTTTAAGCTCTTTTACCTTTTAACTCAATTCAATTTTTCCCTGTACTACTGAATATTTTCAGATTGTGGAGCAGGTTTTTAATTTTCTGTCTGTTGAGGATTTGAAAAGAACTCGTCTCGTCTGTCGCGTTTGGAGTTTGGAAGGAGCGAGACAAATTCTGTACAAGAGTTATTTCCGAGTTCCTGCTCAATTTCACAAAGAAAAATCCTTGAAGGAAATTCAAAAAGAAAAGACGCTCATCTTCAACTTTTTACATCCTCAAATTTGGAAAGATGGCGTTCAAAAAACTACATCTAGGAAAGTTCCAAATGTCTGGATTGTTCATTCCAAAGACATTCAAGTTCTGGTCCATCTGGGAGTTTTGGGTGGAAATGTAAAAACCTTGAGATTTCCAATCGTTCTTCAATTTGATTTTGAAGGGGATTTTGAATTGGATGAAGAGACGACAGAATTACAAAAATGGTTCAAGCAACTTTTGTCATCCGAGTTGACCTCGCTCTCTTGCTTTTATTTCAATCCTTGTACTCCTACCCTTTCATGTACTGGAGAGAAGCACATGTCCGCATTTCAAATTGAGCAGTTTCTCAAGTTTGACAAGGGTCATGTGATCAAAGAGGTTGATTTCACCTGTTCTTGTGAGGAAGAGATTGTAGCTCTTGAAAAACTGATTGCGGCAACATCTCCTCATCTTGCTCTGGAATCCCTTATTTTTGGCAAGGGAATAAATAGTTTGCGGAAAAACCAACCTGCACTTTTTTCTCGTACCATCGACGTCCTCAGCAAAATGCTTGCCTCCAGTGCAAACTCTTTGAGAGAAATCATGGTCACAGAAACACTTGGCTCAGCCTATGAACTTGATATTCCAGTTCTTCAAAATCTGACAACTTTGACTGTATTTTTTGCTGGTGGAAATCAAAATCAAAATCAATCAAGTGCCGAAGAAAATCTGAACCAAAATCAAAATTTCCGCCTTTTTCCAAACATGGCCGAGAATTTCTGCTTCCCAAGCCTCTCAAAGGTCACAATTGGAATCTTTGGAAATGATTGGAAAGGTCGGAGGGTTTTTCAAGAAATTTCCATGACTGATAAAGAGACGCTCCTGCCAGGATTAAATCCAGAGTTAAAATTTTCCGTTTATGAATTCCGGGATTTTGGAAATAGGAAAAATTAACTACTCGTCTGTCCTCAAGATTCCATTCCTGAAGAGCGTTGTGCAGTCTCAATGTCGGAACAAATTGGCACTCTAGAATTGGACTTGGAGCAGCGGAGGATACTCGATAACCATAGTTGGTGGTGTTACAACGGGTGGACCTGGTCGGTCTCATTTTGCTTGTCTATGTAATCGTGTCATACCGTCGAAGTATGAGCCATTATAGAGCTGTAATCAGAGAAAACGGAGAAATGGATCGTCAAATCAGGGAGATTCACAATATGGTGGAAGGTAAAATTCCAAGTACAGTTTGTGTCGGAGTGGAGCATACTTGGAAAATCCCACCAATTTTTGCCTGTCCCAAAAATATTACGAATAATACGACGGCAAGAAGTTTCAACTCCATTCCAACTTGGACATTCAATCTTCGTCAGTTTACCTGTCAACAAGCAAAAATGTACTCTTCAACTGAATTCAAGGCCATGGAATTTTTTAAAGAAGGTGAGATTTCAATTTTTTACCATTTTACTACTGTGGGTTTTTGAATAATTTGAAAAGCGCGCTATTCAAAATATTATGTAATCATTTTAATATTATTTATTATTTATTTTAATATTGAATTATTGATTGTTAATGTCTTGTGTTTTTCGTATAACTTACAGGAAATGAAAAAATCCCTTTGGACCTTGGCTCACAATTTCAGATTTTCCTTTCATACGAGATCATTCCTCAGGGCCTTCGAATATCCTCGAAGCACACTGAAAGTTCTTATAAATTTGTGGACGACTTTTACATTATTAACTACTTGAGAATCGCCCAGTAGAAGTTTATGCCACAGCTGATTGAATTTTGAATAGCTTTTTATTAAATTTAAAAGAATGTTGTTTTAGTCTGAACAATGATTCTTTTTTTTCTTTGCCAACATGCCATACTAATTCGAGATACCCGTAAATAAAACAATCCCAAAAATTTTCTCATAAATGGGATTAATGGTTGTAAAAATTCTCCTGGAAAAAACGCCATCATTGAAACAAACAGACAAATAAAAAGATTATAAAATATTCGACTGATGTCTGAATCAGTAAATCCGAGTGGTTGAAATTCTTTGATCGTTTCATCTTCATAAAAACTGCTGTTGAGTTTTTTCTCTTTTGGGGTGAATCTTATTTTCTCCCACTTTTTCCAAAATGGATAAATTCCAGAGCTAAAAAGAGCCCCAAGTCTTTTTTTCACATGATTCGGATGATGCTTTTCAAAATGTTTGATGTAGGCGTAGCCCTGAATCTGCATAAAAGAGTTGTCATAATGATTTTTGTTATTGTGCGTGTATTTGAGACTTTTGTTGTTTTTATTTCCGGTTTAAGGGGATTTTGAAAAGAACCGTTTATTGTCCACGGTCAAGTTCAGTCATGGCTGACAAACTCACTTCTACAGTTTACACAAGTGAGGAGTTGATAAAAAACGCTAAAAAAATACTGTAACTCAAATTCAAATTCAAATTCAACGGCTGTTAATTTATCCTCTACAAAAACAATGCAACAAAAAAAAAGCTAAAGTATTGGATTTTGAAACGGAACTAATGTGTAAGTTTTTGAACATTTGTGAATTGTGTTGAATGCTTTTCATTCTATGGCATGCACTTAATAATTATGTTGGAGTAAGTTTATACATAATAGTAGAGGCAGTTTGAAATAGAATAAAAATCATGTGACAAATTCAGAAGTCAGAAGACAAACGAAAGCATAAAAGGAGAATGTTAAACATGTAATGAATCAGCATTGCTATTCTTATCCGTGGAACATGGGAAAAATACTTTTATAATTCATTCAATTTAATTTGTAAAACGAATACTCATTATTCCTGCTTGAACAAGCATAAAATATATTTGTACTACATTCTTCATACACTTGGAAAATATGCATTTATATGACTTTAAAGCCCTGTTTATAGTTTATAATCAGAGGCAGGAACTCAAGGGGCAACAAAACAAGACTGAGGAGTGATGAGTAATGAGTTATTTCATGTTTGCCCAAAGTAGATAGTAGATAATAGATAATCCTCCTGTTTGTATGAGACACATCTTTGCTCGGATCGTGTAGAGAATAGAGAAGGCCAATATAAGAATTATAGCTGCAAGTTGGATCGTGTAATATTGTACAGTAGACTATTGTAAAAGCTTTCACAAAGCTATAAATACCCTGCACAGCACTCCCTTGCACTGTACAATCTTACCTTTCTCTACGGTACACATTACAGATTATAGATTTCTTGGAAGTTGACGTCAGCCGAGCTCAACGTTTAATCTTTCATGATTCATTTACCTTGTGATTTTGATTGTCTCAGTTGGGCATTTGAAATTTAATCTTCACATTCAAATTTTACAAGGGAACAAGAAAGGTTACAGAACACAAGACAGACAAGAAATAGGAAGGAAAAGCTATTGCCAAGTGTGTGTAAAAAATAGAAAAAAGTCATGGGGGCAGACGCAGTTTTGAAGATGGAAGTCGTAAGTATTTATTTAAATTTCTAGAAGATTTTCTCCATTTTTCATAAAACTTTCAACCCTTTTAACCTTTTAATTCAATTTTAATATTTTCATATTGCGGAGCACATTTTTAATTTTCTTGCTGTTGAAGATTTGAAAAACGCGCGGCTCGTCTGTCGCGTTTGGAGTTTGGAAGGTGCGAGACAAATTCTGCTCAAGAGTTATTTCCGAGTTCCTCCCCGATTTCACAAAGAAAAATCCTCCACGGTCATGAAAAAAGAAAAGACACTCATCTTCAACTTTTTACATCCTCAAATATTGGAAGATGGCGCTCTAAAAACTAGATCAAGAAAAGTGCCAAATGTCTGGCTCAACAATGTCAAAGATATTCGAATTCTACTTGATCTTGGTGTTCAGAGTGGAACTGTAAAAACTTTGAGATTTCCAAACTGTTGCCATGCGGAAACGGATCAAGAGAGTAAAAAAATACGCTCATTGTTCAAAAACCTTTTACCATCCAAATTGACCTCTCTCTCCACCTTTTATGTGAACGAGTCAACTCCCGCCCTCACCCGAGACACGCCCATTCCTTTAAATCACATTGAAGAGTTTAGTAAATTGGGCAAAGGGCATTTGATCAAATCCCTCTGTTTCAAGTTTAGTCACCATCTTTGTCAATACAAAATCGAAATGTATGAAAATTTCCTTGATGCAACTCCTCATCTTGCTCTGGAATCCCTTGTCTTTGGCGACGGACTGAACCAACTGCGTCAGCAACGACCTTTTCTCTTCCTACGAGCCATCCACATTCTCAACACAGTGTTCAAGTCCAGTGCAACCTCTTTGAGAAAAATCCAGGTCACTGATACACTTGGCGAGGTCAATGAGCTGGAAATTCCAATTCTGCCAAATCTGACAACTTTGACAGTGTTTCTTCCCTGTAAAAACCGACTAGAGGCAAATCAAAATACCAAGTCCCGCATTTTTCCAAACATGATTGAAAATGTCTGCTTCCCAAACCTCTCAAAGGTTACGATTGGAATCCTTGGAAATGATTTGATCGGACGAGACGTTTTTCACGAAATTTCCTTATCAGACAAAGAAAAACTCCTTCCAGGACTAAATCCAGAGTTGAAATTCTCCGTTTACGAGTACAATGATTTTGCACATGGGAAAAATCAGCTTCTCGTTTCTCCTCAAAATTTCACTCCAGAAAAGTTCTCCATTCACTTCATGTCAAGACAAGTTGAGACTCCAGAACTGGACGCTGAGCGGGCGAGAATGTTCAACAACATTGACTGGTGGTTCTCCTTTGGATGGATTTTTCTCGGCTGCCTCATTTTTTTCCTCTTTGTTATGTTTTTGTTGGTGCGAGATGTGAATAACGGGCAAGGCTCTCAAAATACTGGGTACAGTGAAGATTCTCAAATGCGTCGACAAATGTGGGAAATTCACGGCATGGTCCAAGGTAAAACTCCAAAAACTGTTTGCACCGGAAGGAATTTTACCTGGAAAATCCCATCAATTTTTGCCTGTCCCAAAAATATTACATCAACAACAATAAGTTTCAACTCCACTCAAACTTGGACACTCAACCTACGTCAGTTTACCTGCCACCAAGCAAAAACGTACTTTTCAACTAAATTCAAGGCCCTGGATATATATAAAGAAGGTGAGTTTCAAGTATATTTTGAGATTTTAGTTTGAAGCAGTGTACTTTATTTTTATGGGTTTTTGAATAATTTGAAAAGGGCGCTATTGCAAATATTATTTTTGGATTGTTGCATGATTTTGTGCTTTTCGTATAATTTACAGGGAATGAAATACTCCCTTTGGACATTGGTTCACAATTTCAAATTTTCCTTTCGTACGAGGTCATTCCTCAAGGCCTTCGAATATACTCCCAAAGCATTGAAATTACTTATCAACTTGCTGAAAAGTACCACATTATTATTTATAAGAAAAATGGATCAGTCGATATTTTTACGATGCCATATTGAAATTTGTGAAGCCTTCAAGATTCAATGAAAAAAGGAGTGCTTTACATTTAAGAAGGTCACTTTTCCTTTCTGCCAAAACAAACTACTTCGAGATGCCAGTAAACCGAACAGCGCTTTAACTTTCTCCGTCCATGGGAATACTAGTTGTAAAAATTCACCGGGAAAAAATCCCATCATTGAAACAAAAAGACCAATAAAAAAATTGTAAAATATTTGAATGATATCCGAATCTTCAAAAGCAAGTGGTTGAAATTCTTTGACTTTTTCATCTTCATAAAAACTGCTGTTGACTTTCTTCTCCTTTGGCGTGAATCTTAATTTCTCCCATTTTTGCCAAAACTCGTGAATTCCAGAGCTGAAAAGCGCCCCAAGTCTCTTTTTCACATGATCCGGATGATGCTTGACAAAATTTTCGGTGTAGGCGTAGCCCTGGACCCGCATAAAAGAATTGTCATCATTATTTTTGTAGTTGTGTGTGTATTTGAGACTTTTGTTGTTTTTCATCTCCGTTTTGAAATACTGCCAAAAATATTCCCAATCTTCCGTTGGAAAAATCAGGAGGGTTTTTGGCTTACTCAATTCTGAACAAATCAAATTCGGTAGCATTTTTACATCAGTTAATCGAGTGCGACTCAATTTGGTTGCAATGTCAAAATATTCTTTGCATTCTTGAATGTCCTTGCACTCTGAAGTATTGAAGTCCTCACGACTGATTTGATGACATGCTTTTGAGCAGCGCCATTCACAGTCAACTGCAAGATGTACGAAAACTTCAGCTTGTGGAAGAAAAGGGAGTTTCGCTGCAGCCTCATGAGTTACAGATATGCCAAATAAGTTATTTCTTGACGTTGAATCTTCCACACTAGAGTGGTAAATGTAGCCAAAATGGCTGTACCAGATGGAAAACGGTTCATTTGTCTCGTAAAACTCTTTGCCAAATTTCCAATGAGTTTCATAAGGAAACTCGACGGCATATTCTGAATGTAAAATCCCTTTGTAAAAATTTCCTAGGACAAATCCAGCGAGGAGCCACAAACCAAAAAAAGCGGTAAAAAGAAGCTGTAAAATGTATTTTGGCGGCTTCTTTGAAACTCTGGGAAAATTTTGACTCGGCTGCTCCAACAAAATTCGAAAGAGCCATAACAAACATTCAAAAACTACAAGAACAGTAAATTTGTTCTGTTGGCAGTGCCATCTGTGAAATAAAACTAGGAGGAAAATCAGGCTGCACAACATGGAGAAAAAGAGGAGGAGCCACACGGGCCATTGAAACGGTGGCGCGTAAACGGCCCTTGGCCATTCAAACCCCAAGGATGTCTTATCACCTCCGTGAAGTTTGATGATGTCGTTTGTAATAAATCTATAAGTTTTTCTTCCCGTGTGAACGAAACTGGTTTTCTGCTTGAAGACCATGTCGGAAAGGTCCTGATGATACTCAAAAATCCCGTAAAAACAAAAGGAATTTCTGTCTAGAGCCCCTTTCGAAGTTAAGCTCAGATTCCATCGAGACAAAATATAAAATCTGACGGCCGTGTTTAAAGAGCTCTCTTTCGGAGAATCCAGTGGAGTTAAATATCCATCAAAAATCCCTTGGTTTCTTAAAATTGGCTCCACAAATTTTACCGAGTTGAGGACGAGTTGGCGATCTCTCACATTTTTTTTTGCCACGTCCAGCGCCATCTTCATTTCCTCAAGACAACATGTTATTTTTCCATGACAGGAGAAAGGGACGACGATTGTTTCTGTGTATCGAGGATCAGTGCAAAGGTACACACCATTTGTTTTATGAGTTTCTGGCACTGCGAGGAAAAATGAAGGCACTTGATTAAAAATATTTCTGTCACTTGCATAAGTGTAAACCGCTTGTAGATTTCTCAAATATTTTATAGACTCTTTTGTTATTTTTTCAAAGTCCAAAGTCGGTTTTTGAATTCCTGTCAAATGAGACTCGGATTTTAGTGGTATGAAAAATAATTGTAGCTGAGGCAGAGCTCGAAAAATGGAGGAACAGATGCCTTGAGTTTCATATGTTTTAAGACATAATTTTGTTGTGAAGGCTGTTTGACCGAAAAGTATTTTCTCATTTTGCAATGCCTTGATTTGGTCACTTTCAGTTTCCTCCTCAATAAATTGAATTTGAACGAAAGAATGAACAAATTTTGGGTGAACAATTACATTCATCTTTTGTTCTCGTGCTTTTTCCTCTAGTGACAGATTCAAGATGAATTGTGAATCTGAATTTGATTTGGTCAATCTTTTCTTAGGAGCCAGCCAGTTTTCAATCACCATCGGAGTTTTTACACTACTGTAGTCAAAATTATTATGAGGAGCCCAAGTCTGAAAATGAAGCCAAAAAGAAAAGTCACTTCCAAAAATTGGAGCCAGATCCACAAATAAACCCTCATTTGACTCGGAATTTAAGACAATTTCACTTTGAGCCATAGCCACTGCGAATAGAGACAAAAAGATCTTTGTGAATGTAGACATTTTAGCAGAGCAAATGAATTTACTGTTTCAAAAGGTTGACTATGAACAAGAAGGTCTGTAAACTGCAAATATGTGCAGAAGAATTAGAAAAATCGATTCAAATTTCCTTCTTTATGCCAGTTTTATGCATGGGTTTGCTCTGCTTCGTTGAAGGCCTTTGGAAACTCAAGATTCAAGAGTCATGGAAAAGTAGGTGGTACATAGCAAAAATTGTATGGATTTTAATGATACGACTGTGCAACTTTCAATTCTTGTTTCAAGGAGCTTTTTCAAAGTCAATTAATCACACAGTAACCAACATTCAAAAATGACGAAACATTTTAAAGAGAACAGTTTGAGGTTTTTCAAAAGCTACTTGTAACACGCGCCTCTCCGTTGCTATCGATGAAATCATTGAAGAACTTTGAAGAGTATGTTGAAGGTGATGTTTTGTAATCACAATCACTCAAAAGTGTAGTTGCTCTTTTGAAAACTCGACAAATGTAAAAGTAAGTGTAGCTTTGTGGCTCGCACCACTTTTGTCCGAATGTGCAAGTGTACAAAACCTGTTTTATTGAATATCTAATGAGAAACTTGAGTAATACTTTATTCCAATTTCGGTCAAAACCTGAAATATTATTATTAAAATGTATGGTTATTCAATGAAATTCTAATGATATCTAATGAGCAAAATCCATCTAAAAACGTCTACCGTCTAGAGTCTAGAGTCTAGACAAAAAACAAAGCAGATTCATATGAACATTGCGAATGGGGAATTCCAAATTACAGTAGAAATAAACCAGCACAATATTTAATGCTACTGACATTTGAGACTTGTGCAAAATTCAGTCCACTGTTTTTATTCTCCTTTGAAAAATATTTTTCAGCTTGAATTCAAGTATCGAACAACTTAAAAAATGCAATGAATAAATAAAATGGACGAACCATGTAATTTCTTTCATGCAAAATATGGACATGAAACACGCCACAGCGTGTCAGTCAGTTTTGTAGGAGAGAGCAAAAATTGATTAAAACTGTCCAAACAAAACCCGTTACTACTGACAACACTTTACTTGTCTTCATTTCTCATCCATCAACTAGAATTTCTTGTCCTTTGGAATCTTGGAATTTTGCCTCAAAAAGATTATTCAATTTTAGAACAAAAAAAATATTCCATTTCTAATTCAAAATGTTTCAGCTCCAAAAAATAAGTTGGCTACTCGGAAATATCCTGTTAATTCATGTAGTTTTTGGCCACCTGCTGGAAGTCAACCAAACTTTAGAGCCAAAAAACTCTGCAGATTCAAAAATTTACAAATTCCTCCAAGGGGCGGTAAATTCAAATTCAAAAAGTAACACAACTTTGGATGGATTATCCCGCTGTTTTTTCCATTTCATCGAATACGATTATCAAATTGATTATTCTTTGGTCACTGGAATTGGACCGTACATCATCAGCAAAGATTATCCACCAAACCCCGATAAAAATCAAACTGTAGGGAGTTTTGAAAGCTTCAAAACTAAAAGTCCTTTTGAAAGAATGAAAAATGGTACATATATAACAACAAGAATATCAAAATCTAGAGAAATTTCTTGTGCCATCAACCTTTTCTTGCTCTCTTCAACTGTTTTAAAGGTCTTAAATGTTACAACCATGTTTGATTTGGATGAGTTGGTTGCATTCGGAAAACTACCACGAGCATACGCCTTCAGTTTGTATCAAGTGTTGATTGAGTTCAAGGAAATTGGTGATTATGAAACCGTTTCACAACTGATTAAACTTAATCTTTTTGTCGTGGAATGGAATTCGAACTCGAATTCGAATTCAAAGTCGGATTTGAGTTCAACTTTTGAACAAGATACAAAACAATTTATGGCGGATTTCAGTGCAAAAAAACCAATAAGCAACCCAGTTTTGGGTGCAAATGAAGCGGACAGCGTATCCGCTTGGACAAAAGCGCCCACTTTCCTCCTGGCGAGTTTAGACGGTACTATAAAAGGCGGGCTGTATTATTGTGCTCATTGTTTTGAACGGAGAATTGGGGGGTTCGGTTTCAGCTGTGAACAAAAGCAAACTGTTGATCCGCTTACAAAATCCTTTCCCGAATCCTGCTTCCCAAAAATGTTGAAAATGTATCAAAGCATTGTGTTTTCTCAAAGACTTTCAATATTTTTGGACCTCAACGACGATTGGCCAATAGGATTTGAAGCACAAAAATTTGAAAAAGTACCTCAAAATCAAGCGGACCTTTTCAATGGTAAATTTTTTACACCCTTTCATCGAGATCGAAATGGAAATCGACATCAAAATGAAAAAACTGCAGTAGAATCGCATTACGCAACTATTTTTTGCGTCCTCTCTGCAATCAATATAACTAGGAGGAAACCAGCGCCAGGTGGCGCTGAGGATTCTCTCGATTCTGCCTTTGCTTACCCTTTCAGATCTGTACAGAAAAGGGTGAACCCTAGGCGCGATCCCGTACCACTTTTTAGGGTCGGTTCGGACCGTTTTCGCCTCATCACTGCTGACTCAGTGCGCAGGCTAAAAACGGGGTTGGATATTTACGTAACTCCATTTCAATGGGCTGTTTGGACAACCACCTTCGTCGCCATAGTAACCACAACAATGGCTGTCATCATCCTCCTTTATTTCTTCAGTGTGGGCGTAAGAGGGCGCCATGAGATGAGAAAATTGTCTCTTAGTAAATTTGGCGCCCTCTGTTGGGACACTTTCTTTTGGAACTCGAGGATACTTTTGGAACAATGTGATGTGGAATATCCTCTAATTTCTAAAATGTACATTGAAAGTGAATCAGAAAAAAAATCAGAAAAAGAATCAGAAAACAAGGATAAAACGGCAGTGAAAGATTGGGCTCAAATTTGCCGCCTGATTCTTGGAATGTGGCTCCTCATGTCAATAATTTTGACAAATGGTTACAAAGGGGTCATGAAGAGCGATTATGCTGTGAAATATCCATTTCAAACAGACTGGCAAAATACAAAAGAGTT
>JAQGBI010000940.1:0-12010 GCA_034698325.1 Sminthurinus elegans | reverse complement strand
TTTTGGAAAAGGTAGTGCGGCCACAAAGACTGAAGTTGAGCAAGTAGTTGGATAAAACACAATGTTTTTACTACTCCTAGTTTTGAAAATAAAGCAAAGTTTTTCCTCATGCTTGTAAAATGTCAGATGGCAGACTGTCATTGTTGTACAATTTACAGTTTACAACGAGTTGTCCGACGGTGAAGAACCACAGACTACAGATTGCTACAAGTTTTTTATAATTTTGGAGAGAGTTTTAGATGCTTCAACGCCGTTCTTAATTTTTACGCATGAAAATCCGACTTTTGAAGTGCAGATAACTAGTCCATAGTGATCCACGAAAGATATTAAAGCTAAACTTAAAACAGAGGCGGATGTCGGTGCGATACAAGAGGTTTGTACCATGTCAAATGTACAAATATAGAAACATACAAACTTTGAATCCCACTCCAGCCTGTCTCCAGGAGAAACTTTGAACATTAAAATTAATTCCAACTCATTTAAATCCACTTGTAGTTGGTTTTGATGGGAATGTCGACGTCAATATTTTTGGCATAGGTAAATGTTACAAATTAAATTGTGTCATGTTTCATCATCTTTCAAAATTGGAGTGAGTTTGGAAATGGATTTATTGGTCAAAATAAATTAAAATTAATCATACAAAAATTAAGAATGAGAAGAATCTATTTTAAAAGACATTTGTATCTAATCCATATAGTAATATTGTACACACATCCACATTGGCAGTCATCGCGATGACTCGGCTGCAGTTAATTCAATTTCTCATTTGAAACTAGTAGACAATGACAAATATAAATGGAGATTCTTCATTGAAGAAGCCACCTAAAATTAATCATGAAGTCATGTTATCATGTTATCATGAAGGATAAATTGAATCATTTATTGAGAAAATGCAGATTTTAATTGAACATTAAACAGGCCTCATCTTTACATTTACATTTACACTACACACACACACAAATACATAATTTTCTCCATTCCATTCGTTTGTTTTTCATGTGGCTTTGACTTTGAATTTGCTGTTGGGTTTTATGCAAAACTGTGGCCAACTATTCCTTGGGAAAACGAGATTTGACGAGGGACGAGTGAGGACCAAGAAGATGAAGACGACTCTCCAGCTCGTTTAATTACATTGAGATTTCCAATATTTTTCATGTCTGTTTCACTTCATTTCTCAATAAATCCAGTTGCAAATCCCAACATGTGAAATGTAAATGTAGTATTTTTGTCACACTGTTTCATTTCTGCACGTGCGACTTGCAACCTTGGTTGCCTTGTGCATTGCACACTGGTCAATTTGGATGCATCATGATTCATACGCCAATAATCATTGAAAATATTCAATGTTAAAGATTCATCTACTCCACAATTTATGACCACTCGAACCATTTCCAATTTCCAATTCAAAAGCCTAGAGAAAACTTTTGTACTGAGAGGAAGTAACAAAATCTGGATGGAGATGGAAATGGACGTGCCATGTTTTATCAAGTCATCTTTTCTCTGTGTATTAAATGTTGTGGAAAATGTTTTTGTACATATTTTGAATAAAAGGAGATTTAATCTTTGACTTTTGATGATTGATGATTCAAAGTAAGCTGATGCAAATGAACATTTTTCCTTGTGTGGATGGGATTGACTTTGACATTTGACATTAACTGCGTCTTTGGATTTTTGGCTTGAGAATTTTGCATTTATCACTAAAATCCCACTGGACTTTTTCTCATCTTCCTCTTGCTTTACTTCATGAGTCAAGATGTAAAAAGAATAAAGATTTGCCTTTTCACACATTTTCCCAGTAAAAAAGAGTGGAAAAGTATAAATCAGTTTATGTGTCAAATGAATCACGCAGCAGATTTCAATTTCCTCCTGCGACATTCAACATTCAACATTCATTTATCTGTTATCTGTAACTCTGGAAAAAAATCAAAGTCACACTTCTGTCCATTTTGTGCACACACATTTTCATTTTATATCGCATGAGCTCGAGTGTCGAGTGTCGAGAATGAATGAGAAAAGATAAGCGTCCTTCGCAATCAACATGAAACATGAATAAAAGCAACACATGTGCAATTGCCAGTAAAAATATAAAATATAAAATCTTATGCCTCATTTCAAATGAATCTCAAGTCGAGAGATTCTTTTTAATTGCGGATTGATAAATTTATTAGCATCATTTTGATTTTCCTCCAAGAATAAATATTTTGACACGAGGAAAATGAGGACAGTTCTGACATTTGACCCTGATTTTTGGTCATCCTCTTATTTTTATCCCTCTGTTTATTTATTAGTAAATCCAATTCCCTTCAATTCAATTTAATTTATTTGCAGCTGCAGGGTTTGCATTTTGCTGTAAGTGTCAAAATTTATCATGCAAGGAGAATGAATAGAAATGTCTCAGTAAAAAGAGCCAGACTCCACAATCCACAATCTACAAGTTTGCGTCATTTAAAACTTTTCCTGATAAAACCACGAGTAGAACGCTCATTTCTCCCTGCATAAAAGATTGAGATGCGGAAAATCCTGAGTCCAATGAACGTTGAACTCCCCCCTGATATTAAGAAGAGAGAAACTAGAGTAAGAATAAAGTAAATTGTGAAAAGTGAATAAATCCAAAGCTACGTTTATAAATTGTGACTTGTGATTTACGATTGACTTTGACTTTGACTCGGCTTTTAACTTTTGTTCAAGTGAAAAAGGTTTCAGAATTGAGTGAAAAATGGCCAAAACGAAACTCAATTTGTGTGTGTTTTTCTTCACATGTTGTGTCTTTGTCTTGGTCTTTGGCTCAAGTGATTTGGATCAGTTGGAAAATATAAATTTAAAACCGAATCCGAATCCTAGTGAAGATTCATCCTGTTCGTTCAAGTGTCAAGATTTCAAAGCTCTTGAAACTAGAAACCGGGAGCAGGGAAAAGTCATTGAGGAATTAAAAGAGCAGTTTAAATCATTGAGTAAAAAGTTTGACCATCTCGAAAGTAAGATTTCTGAGGATGACGATCTTTCAATGCTGAGGCCGCCGCTGAGAGGACCACCCGGAAAACAAGGAGAAAGGGGAGATCAAGGACTCATTGGACCACCAGGAAAAGACGGTGAAAGTGGACAACAAGGGCCAAAAGGAGAACGCGGAATTTCAGGTAAGAGTTTACTGTCAACTGTATTTTTGCAAACGGCGCCACGAGTGCCATCCGGTGTTGAAAATGTCGCATCTCTTGTCTCGTATCTCCTCCTCCTCGAATCTGCATACAATAAACACCGCACCGGTTCTAAATTATAATTTTCCACTCCGTTTTCATTTAGCTCTTGAATCCATCGCAAGTTGCAGCGACGCCATGGAACTTTTGCCATCTCCCCGTTCCAAAAAACAAAAAATTTATCCACATGGAAACAGGGCGAGCCTCGAGGTGCTCTGTGATTTTGAAGTTGATGGCGGCGGATGGACCGTCATTCAGAACAGACGTTCAGGGCCATATCTTGACTTTTACAGAAATTGGACGGACTACGTCAACGGATTTCAAACGCCCACAGGAAACTTGTGGTTGGGACTGAAAAATATTCGTGCCCTAACAAAAGATGGGGATCAGGAGTTGAGAATTGACCTGGAAGACTTTGAAGGAAACAAAAGATATGCCAAATACTCGAGTTTCTCAATTTCAGACGCCTCAGATTTCTACCGCCTTTCAATCAGTGGTTACCATGGAGACTCAACTGCGGGAGACTCGTTTTTGAATCCAGGTGCTTCCGGTTGGGTGAACAATGGAATGAGGTTTAGTACAAAGGACAAGGACAATGACAGAGCGGGTAATGGGAATTGTGGGGAGTGGTACAACTCCGGTTGGTGGGTGAGGGAAATTTATCTACTACAAAAGAATAATTTTTATTTGTATTGAAAAATATACTTTTCAACTATTCACATGAGTATTTTTGAATGTTCCAAAACTCCATACTTGAAAATCTTCAACCTGTTTTATAATTCGAATTATATAATTGCTCAACAGTTTAACCACTGCGGTGCAGAGTCAAATTTAAATGGAAAATATCAATACAAAGGAGCAGTGGACCTACCATCCGAGGGAATCATTTGGACAACCTGGAAAGGGAACAAGTACTCCTTGGCCAAAACCGAGATGAAGATCAGAACGAGAAAATGAGAATAAAAATACAACTACATGATTTTCATCTATTCAAAATTCATAATAATATAATTCTTTCTATAAACTATAAATCTTTGTTTTTGAGATGATGATATTTAATAGAACAGCATGTCTATGGTTCTTAATTTGTGAAAATTACAAGCTTAAATTCCAATATAAATTATGCTCAAAGAAAAGTAGCAGCATCATCGACTTTAGTTTTCATTTAAAATAAGGGTTAGTTTTATTATTATTGTAATCTTTAAACAAGGCTCAAATTCACGAATCATCAAAAATTTGTATCTGTATTATGTTATATATCTTAATGAGTAAAAATTATTATTGAAATAAAATGAAGCATTTTGTTCCACTTTGAATGGTTCAAAAGTATAATTTAAAAAAAAACAAGGAGGCAAAAAAATATGACTGGGAATAAAATTAAAAAATATTCTTGTGCTTTTGATTTTGACTTGCTTGGGGATTGGCTGGGTTTTTAAGTTCAGTTGATGACAATAATTGGCACATTTGGTCCCAAAGAGGTTTTCAAAGGTTCAGCATGAATCTACAAAGCATAAAAAAATTTAAAGATTTATTTTCCAATTTCATTTCTCCATTGACGACAGACAAATCTGGACTCTTTTAGAGATTTTAGGTCCAAATAATCAAAAATACCAGAGAGAGGACCTTTAAAACACAATACAAAAATAGTTAGGAAAATAACGTATTCTTTCTAAAACAAAATACCTTTGGCGGAAAATCTCGGATTTGTACTGGATTTTGATTTGGCTCATTTGAATTTCCAATAGACTGTTGATTTGTAGCCCGTAATTTTAATTTGTTATTCAAATCTTCAATCTGCTTTTGTTGTTCAACCAGTTGAGATTTTAGTTGTTTGTTTTCATCACGTTGAACTGTTACGGTGGAATTTAAATAATCAACTTGCGTTTTGAGTTGTCCGATAACGAGATTCAATTGATCAACTTGATTTTGAAGAGTTGTTTGATTCTCTGCTTTCTCTCTGCATAAAGAAAGGATTTTCTGCGTGTACTTTTTGATTCCTTCTTCCAGATTTGATATCATTTTCAATTCCTCTTCCTTCTCTTCCGTTTTATTCTCATTGTTATCAGCTTCCTGTTCCAGTTGTCCTCTTTCAGAATCTAGCATTTGAAACTCGTGATTGTCCGCATCATCATCACTTTCAGCACTACTAAAATTATTGTTCCTTGACTCAACAGAAAAAGGTGTAGAGTTTATTCCCACAACCTCGTTGTCATGGTCATTATCATTTTTTTCATGGTCAATGTTTTGATTCACATTTTGATTTGGTTCTTCTTTAATTGGAGCGTAGTCATCTTCAATTTTAATTTTCCTCAAATTTGAGTTGAAGTAAACTTGGGGTTGTAAATTTCGTCCCTATATTTGCAGATACAAAGAAGTCAAAGAAGAATTATTATAGCTTTAATGACACGCATTGATTCTTTTGTAACAAAAAAAAACAATATCATGTGCAATTTAAACATTGATTAAACATTTAAAAGTTAATTGTGCTTACAGGAATGCTATCTGCATTTAAATAAGCATCATTATCATCAAGCACCAGTGGACTTTTTTTACGAAGCTGAAATAAATCAAAATATAGGAAAACATGAATTTTAGTCGCATGAAAATAAAATAAAATAAAAATATTATGCATCATATTTCCGAAAATGAAAAAAATAGGCATGGATAAAAGTATTAATAAATGATATTTAATAATTACCTCGTAGCCATGGCAACTCATGTCCGAAATTGGTTCAGCTCTCTCACTTCCAACATTACTTGACATATTATCCAAAACCTGTAAAATGCAACAGAAAGATCACACCATTTTAAACTCGTAGTCTTAAATGCAATCAGTAATCAACAAAAATTAAAGTATCACAAATCACAAATCAACAATAATAAAATAATTCTTATTGTTACCAAATTCCCATTTTGATATGAACTATAAAAGGGCTGTTGAGTGAAAACCGGTGGCTGATTATGCATAGCATTTAAATAGGAAAAATCTATCGCTAAATGTTCACTCCCTGGTGCAGTTCTGCGATAATCTTCATATTCTTCCGGTGTGAGTTGTTTCAAACACCTAGAAATCGGAAAATTTTATAAAAATAAAAAATAGTTTCTACTTGGAGTAAATGCATAAAAAAAGTTTACGTTTCATTATTACTTGATCTCTTAATTATAGGAATAATTTTAAACCAAACTTACTCTACTATTGTTTGATTTGTTTCATCATCATCATCTTCTTCCGGGTTTTGTAACTTTTTTGTTTTAGAACCTCGTCTTTCAGGTCCTACACTTTCATCATGTGGTATAATCCTGTATGTTCAAATAAATAGATATATTTACGGTTTTTTGAGACATTAAATTTTCCCGTCATCTGACGGGCGTGTTTACTTGTATAAAATTATGACGTATTTTAAATATCTTACACATGATCATTCCTCACAGAATTATTAGAATAAAGATCAAGTTCAGGTAATCTTTTATTGTGAAAAAAATGTTCATTTTCATATGAGCTATGAAAAGGTTCTAAAGGCTGTCGAGTCAAAACTGGTGGCTGAGCTGATGAATGATCTTGATATAAATAATTGTGAAAAAGAGTGGCAGAAGACGACGATGAAGAAAAAGAAGAAATTGGTAGCATATCTCGCTTTACTACTGTACGTTTCCTTCGTTGTTTGGGTTTTGAACTGAGGTTTAAAGTTGGTGTATTAACTTTAATTTTATTCGGTCCTCTTGTTCTAGGTGTTTCACTAATAAACAAAAAAATATTTATGAAATAAAATTACATTACTAAACAACTTGTGATATGCTCATTTATAATAATGATCTATGTACACAGTTTGTACCTAGTACCTAAAAGTATTTTAAATTTTAAAATGTTAATAGTTTGTACCAACAAATAAAATAGAGAGACTTACGTTGCATTTCGAATGGAAATACCCTGAACTCGCAACGTTCCATCAATGATTTTAGAATATTCCTCTTTATGAATACGTAAATGTCTTCCAACACTAAATGAAAACTTTGATTCAAATCCGCAAAATGGACATTTATGTAGAGTACACTTGATCAATGATGGTAGGATAACTCTTTTCCCATTGCTAGAGGATCCGTCATCATTATCTCCTTCATTTAAACTACTATTTCTGGATTCTGAATTTGTTAGGTCTCGTCCAGTCGGTCCAGTAAAACTATTGGATAAAGTGTACAATATATTACATGAGCATAATATAAAAGTAAATGAAATAATTACAACATAAGTAAACAGTAATCAGAAAACGTACATGAATTAGAATATAAAATATTCAGGTCAAAAGTCTATATTGTTATAATAAGTACCTGTCATTTTTAATTTTTCGCTTTTTCGGTGTGCTTGGTCTTCCAGTCATTGTGTGGCTTATTATTGTACAGTTTATAAATTCAAAGAATACTGCAGGAACTACGATTATAAAGAATGTAAAATCTTTCCCTATTATAATTATGTATTTGTACTTTGTACACTCGATTACTCAGATAACTTTAAGCTTTAATCTGCGTGTCCTTTCTAATCCATGTTTAACTGTGGCTTGAATAATTATTGTATAATTTTTTATTTCCCTGACATTCCAAAAATATCCAATCAATTTTCGATACCCACGTGACCACTTTTGAAATTCACGGGAAAATGCAAGGTTTTCAATAAAAATACTCCCACGGAATTATAATTGCTGTTTCGTCAGCTTTAATTTTAGCTTCGTTCAATTTACTTAACTTTAGCTAAAACAATTTCAGAGGTAAATTACATAAGATGAATTTTTGTCAATTTGAGCATTTCATAAAACATCATAGAAAAATGCTAAACGGCTCTCTCATGATGCAAAAACTTTTTTATGAGAGTTTTTATGACTGAGTTGAACGCCGCTAGAAAATTTTATGTAGATGGATTGAGTTTATTCAACACAGGTTTTATGGTGAGTTCTTTTTTCTCGTACTGATTCATTGAACAGCTATTGAACTTGACAATATGAGCTCAAACGTACGTATTCGGTTTGTCTTGAGTAACACCTTAAACCTTAAACAGAAAATTCATTTGTAGCTTTAATTAAAACGTAATTCTAATTATACTTACGTAAATAAATATTATGTGGAAAATATTGAATTTAATGTTAATATTTTAAGTTGTCCATTCGTTTCTTTATTAGTTCGTTTCGATATTCAAGTATCAAATAGGCAGGAAAAAAGATAACGGGATTAAATAATGAGTCATCCTTTTTTCCATTTTTCAGCAGAATTCACCATGGGCGAGGATCAAGTTATATTATTTGAGACTTCCATGAAACTTCAAACACGAACAATAAAAAAGGCAAACGGATCTGTTTTATTTTTGACATACCTGGAAAATGAACAATGAACAAAGCTGTTCAGCCCTGCATACTTGTTCCTTACATTCACTTTTTATTTATGGATAAGGATTTTACCAGGAAAAGCAGAAAGTTTCGAAAGTCCCTGCGCATTCTACATTTTGGACTCTGTCTCGTCTGTCCACTTCATTTCTTTGAAAGTTACCCAGAAAAAACTACGTCAAGTCTGTACATTTTTTTTTACAACATTTCTAAAAAGTTTTAAAAACAAGGAGTAATTTTCTCCCAATTTGAAATTGTCTCAGGTTTGTTCACAAATTCTCAAGTTGAGCCAAAAGTTCAAGATTTGAAATTTTCACCATGGAAATGGAACCAGATCTCAAGTCAGCCGAATCAAAGTCAACTTCAACGTCAACATCAAAGTTACAGCAAGTATTCTCAAACGTAAGTTTTTCTCTTTGTTAATTTTCTATTCATTTTTGTAGGTAAAGAATAAGGACAAACAGCTACAAAAGAAACTTATTCAAAATGGTCAAGGCTCATGATATTTGATGTGAAATAATTGTATTCTGTTTTATTTATTAATTTTTCCACTTTTTTGTACAAATTTCAGTTTTGGCAACTCATCTCAATGACAAAATATACTCAAGTCGAAGAGGAAGAAAAGGGTTCACATGAAAATGAAGACGAAAATCAAAGCTCATCGAGACGCATTTTTAGCCCCTGCGTAAAGAATTATTCATCAAAAAGTTCACAGACAACCCCCGAATTCGAATCCGAATCCAGTGCAATTCCTGAAATGGCAACAAAAGACATGCTGGAAAAGGGGAATCTAATTTCAAATTTGCTTCCGAATCTGACGACTACAAACACACTTGACTCGTTCGAGACGACCAAGAGCGCAGACCAACTTTTGAGTAAGCACAAGAAACAATTACAATTGAATCATAAACATGAAAATCAAAATGTCTTATTTCTTTAAGGCGTGAATATTAAATTTCTATTGCTCTTTTCATATTGTTTTGGTTCAGGGATGATCCAACGTGAAACTCAAGAAGAATTTTACAAGTTGTTTGAGTGCTTAAAATGTCAACGCCAGTTCAACAATCTTGCGAACGGCCGTCGCCATGTCAAAATTGTCCATTTTCAGCTGGGAATTTCATGTTCTTTTTGTAAACAAAAGTATTTTACCAAAGAATCACTGGAACTTCACATTCTCAAATGCAGCAAGCGAGACAAACAAATCCAAGCTAGTTTAAATAATGGGCGTAGAAAACCCGTCAAAATTCATCTCCGTCCTCATGACGAGCAAAAGCAAGATAAAACACCGGATTCTCCTCAAAATCCTACCAAGAAAATCAAAATTCAAGATGAGCACCTCCAAAATTCAAGAAAAGTTTTGCTTTTGAACCCCTTGGAAATTAAAGTGCGGAATCCCTTTCCAAATTTCGATATTGAAAAAGCATTGAATGCCAAAGTCGTGATAAAGAGGCTTCGAAAAAACCAAGAAAAAGTAAAAGGACAACGAAAAAAAGCACCAAAAAATCCCACGGGGAAAACTAAAGCTCAAGATGAATTTGTTCAAAGTCCGATAAAAGTTGTGACTTCGGACCCCTTGAAAATAAAAGTGAGGAATCCACTTGCCAATTTCAGCCTTGAAAATGCAATGAATGTCAAAGTTGTGATTAAACGAGCAAACATCAAAAATAGGAAGAAGCCTGTCTCAATTATTTCTCAGGTTGAGACAATTGAAACGGAAACTGGAAAATCAGTAAAAAGAAGTTGCAGCTCAAGGGACTAAAATCCAGATTTCAGAGTGACAAAGTCAAATGAATTGTGTTTAATTTTGTACGTACAATTTTATTTTTGGTCCAATTTGTATTAAATGAGACGATTTTATGAAGTTGAGAAAAAGAGAATTTGAATTGGAATTGTAAATTGAATGAAATCCTTTTAATAAAAATACAAAATGTATGTGTTCTTCTAGTTGACATTAAAATGGTTTGGCTTTCGAGTTTTGCTTGGTTTTAGTTTTGTGGTCTAGTTCAACGCCAGTTAAAAATTATGCAACTGCACATCCGATACTTTGGAAGAGATGAGACTTTCTCTTGGCATGAACTTGAATTTTGAATCACATACTTTTTGTACTATAAACTCTGCAATCTGTTTGACATATTAAAATCTGACCGTTTCTCCCACCCAAAACTAAAATCTACTCGTGCGTTTAAATACAAGTGTGACATTTATTGTGGTTATAACATGCTTTTTCCGTTTCTCATTTTCCCTCTTTTGAGCTGAATTGACTTTACTTGACAAACTGTGTGCTTTCTGCTGCCTGTGCTGTTGGAAAATTGTAGATTTTTCCAGTTCATGTGTTGACGTGAATGTCAACTTTTTACTATTTACTCTTTACACATGATAAAACTGTGTGTCTCTCTGTGATATTTTGCACTAGTGCAAGAGTCCAAACCCTCAGTACTCAATACACAAACAAAGCCATAAAGAGAGAAATGGAAAAGAAGCTTTGCGCTCCGTACGTTTTCCTTTCAACTCCTTTTCTGTCGGTCGACGCTACACGAATGTTCTGCATGTATTTACATTTTGTCCCCAACTCTTTTACACTTTTGCAATAGAATTTTGTGGAATGAATGGATGCAGGATTGACTGGAATATCAACAGGAATAAGTGCCAATATTTGAGAGTACTCATTTCAGTTAAAAGTACAGTTAAAAGTAACTACTTGCATAAGTAAATATTTGGATTGAGGCTGTAGTTTGTCGTTTGCATTTGGCTGAGATATGCGAAATGTTGATAATTGGTACTTGTAATGTGGAATATTGGAATGGAGCGTGTTGAGTGTTGAGCATGTGAAATGTGAATGTCATGTGGAATGTTGAAGCGAAGAGCGTTTCACTCGAGTCTCGACTCTCACAAGTAAAAGGAAACTGTAGGCAACTCAAAGCTTCCAAACCAAAAGGATTCTCTATCTCATATCATTTCACATCCATTCAAATCAACTCCACTTCAAACTGCACACTATTTACTATTTACTACTTACACAAACACACAAATCCAAAGTACAATCTACAATCTACACTAGACACTCCAAATTCGTAAATATTATGAATTTAAAAGGAAAGCATTTTAATTTGAATTTTCAATGATATAAAAATATCGTCTGGGCCGCCACTGGCTGTAGAAAACTCTTTTTTGTAACGGAGTTGAATAAGAATGAGGGATTTATAGACAAATTTTACATGTTCAACTGTCGAGTGCACTTGTGTATAGAAATACAAATACACTTAAAAATACAAATACAAATGTAAATACAAAGTACGGCCATTTTGACAACGAGACCGGGCAGAAACGTGCTCAGGTTTCAGCACTCAGCGACCACAACGGAAATGAAAGTGCATATATATTTTCTAAATTCTGGAGCACACTGGACAAAACAGGAGAAGCTCAAGAAAATAAGAGACCAATCCTATTGGG
>JAQGBI010000939.1:0-12017 GCA_034698325.1 Sminthurinus elegans | reverse complement strand
TTCTCTCTGCATGTGTGCTATGAAAATACGTAGAGAGAATTCCGTCAGGTTATGTGAACAAGTGAAAGACCGAAGGTATATTTTCCCGTGGAGCTCTACATATATATATACTTATGCATCATAGTTTGTATTACATATTAGGTAATACTAGCTTTGTCAGTCAATATAATTGTAAATTGTACAAAATGTTTCAATAATTGATTGCATTCACCTTAATAATAAGGAAACTCGTATTCAATGCCGTAGTGAGGAACGAAGTGAATTAGTCAAACACTACATCAGTCTCATAATTTTATAGACTAAGTATAATACATAATATAGATGTACGTGTAATGTGTAGTACAAATTACACATTGTGTATCTACTATGCATATTTATGTACAAACAATGAACGTTAATAAACACTGCGTATACACAAGCATGATACATCCATAATATGTATACATACTATAAACAGTAAACATAATATATTATACAGTATAACATCAGCATGCGTACTGCTACTTGATATGATTATTTCAGGAATTCAACCTTGTTGAATCGAAATGAATTTGGGGTCAATATTTCTAGCGAAGGATCTTTATACGTTTCATATGATTTTATATAATCATACATACGTTTTTTTTCATACTTTTGTATCCTATATATTCTTGGACTTTCATATCTATAGATTGTACATACTTTTTTCCTCTTCCCATACATGACTACTATTTACCAACCTAGAATACACTCGAGTACTAGCACTATTATAATTCCTATATACATTATTAATGACATAATTCATCTTCACTCGTGGGTATGAATCATCTTACACAAAATTTGTACTTCAAACTATACTACTGTTTACGATCACCATTTACCCTATTATGTATGTACTACTACTATTATACAAACATAAAGTATTATAGGTAGTATATACACCAACTTTAACCACATACAGTTTAAAAACATGTCTACACAATGTCCAAGAATTAAATTTACAACGAGGGTTCTATCGTGAAACCATAATTATTCCTTTGAAAAGCCTTACTCTTTAGAGTGGGATACATGCATAAATGTACATATATATATGCATGTAAGAAACGCTCAGTGTGAGATCATTATATACATTAAAACGTCATGTGTATAAAAAAAATTGTAACTTTGTTTCGAGTTCAGTGTAGTACGTTTGTAAATACGTATTCATGCTCATGTAAGCACATATATACATGTATATTTATTGCGCTTTTTGTGTAGTAGTAGTAGCATCATCATCAGTTTTGCAGACGTAAGCCGAGGCTGCTTGCTGATTCTCTATACATATGTACACACTTGTATTATATATACGTCGTAAAAAGTTCTCTCTCGTCCCTTTAATTCTGATGTTTGAAACTCTTTCATTCACTATTCATTCATTCGTTGGTTCATTCATTCACATACATTTGCGATTTGTACAACTATATTGTAAAATAGTCCGCGCGTAAAATTCTTGCTCACTATGTACACAACTGCTTGCCACCTGCTTCCCCCTTTAATAGTGTTAAAATAGTATTGAATTTTCGTATGGAGAAAAGTATCTAACTAGTGTATTTAGGGTTGTATGCATTGTTATAGAATAAAAAGGATTTTACTATGTATTACAAATGACAAAACCATTCACAAAAATGAGTCCGTATAAAACTTATCATTATGAACTCTCGAGTATATAGGTTGATAATGAGAACATATAATATTATTATAGTTTTAGTCATATGTTTCAAGTTTTAAATGAAAATTTGTCCAAATTTAGAGTAAGCATAATACAGCCATGCATAATACAGTCATACACAGTTCACAACAAATGTAAACCTCAAGAGATGTTGAATGAACGAAATACGGAAAATTTATATTTTAGGTGTGTCCTTTTGAAGGACTTTCTTCATTCTTCAATCATTCATACGATTCATTCATTCATTTACTTTTTTTTACGCTTCATATGAATATGAATAAATGAGGATTACGTAAAATGTAAAAAGTAAAAAAAAATATATGATAAGTGTTCATGATTTAAAAATACATAATAAGTCAATTTTGATACTTTCGCCTATTTGGCAGTTTTTAAGTGTGTCAGTTTGACTGAACGATTCATACCATTTAGTTTTTAACATACATGATTTGTGTGTATTGTGTAAGACAAATATTCTGTCATGATACGATAGACTTTTATTTCAGTTATTGGTTTTTAAGTATGAATATTCATAAAATACCCTTCCCTTCATTCTCACACATAAAGAAAACGGTCATCATCAACAAAACTATTCAAGTTTTTTAATAATGTATAATCCACAATTTATACTAAAGCGACATAATTAATAATTAATTCACAAATTCATAATACATCTATTAGACAGTACAAATACTTCAAAAAATTACAAAGTAATAGCAATAAGAAAATAGTAATAATCATAATTATTGTTATTATTTTATTATTGTTTTACTAGTTTGTTTTTTACAAAAAAAAATACTGTTAAAATTGTTTGTATATGTACATGTGCCCTTTTTTTGTGAGCTCTCATGAACTTTATAATTATCAAGTATAAGCTCAAAACCTGCTCCTAATAAATTATTCTATAGGAAATTATTTCATAAATCCTTAATATCCTTCCAAACATGTGTACAACATTTGCATTTAAACAAAACTTTAAACAACAAAATTTTAATAAAAACAAGACAAAGATATTCCTATTGCACTTTTGTATGTAAATTTCTATACTTACTGTAGATTTTAAGGCATTACAATAATATACTATAGAATTACTTAAATGGGTAAAATCTACACCTTAATGATGAAAATTTACATTAGCACTTATATAGTACAGAAGTGCAACTCATAGCTCATAGTACAAATCTTTGGAATACATACATACCCCTGCAATATAAGTGACTATGCATGACTGAAACTGGTCATTACAATCTAGACACCAGTCCACAGACAACACTTGCATTTGCAAAAATGAAACTAGTTATACCATGCATTGCATTGTTGAGGTAGATAATGATAGCAAGGCAAAAGATAATAATAGTACAGAAAATACGGATTTTGAAAATAATAATTACAGGATAATACACGCATATTATACAAGAAATAAGCTGTAAAATATGCATAAAAATAATATTTAGTTTATGTTTACTGATTTAGTATGGATATACCCACAGTATACATTATGTATACAGAAATACATGGGGTGCATGGGCTCCTACAAAGCTCTCTGCATAATCACTTGCACGTAGAATCGTGATGGACAGTGAAACAAACAAGAAAATATCTAGATAGAAAATAGTATTTGGTCACATTGACTTTGAAGGAAAGGAAGAAAATAACTCTCTCTCATTGAATGATTATAAATTGTCTGAATTATAAATATTACGCCTCAAAATTTACTAAATAAATAGTGTACAAAATTTAGGATATCATTATACTATATGTTTAAAATTAAAAGAGGACGTTTCAATCATTCATGTATCATACAGTAATTGAATTATTTTTAGCATAGAAATCCAAACTTATTAATTTTATGTACATGTAATGTTTTATCAGAAAAAGTCTATTTTTTAACAAAAAAAAAAGAATCATTTTTCAGTAATCAATCATTATGAAAACATAAATCTATTCATCTAGGATGGACTAAGATAATATAGGATGTCATCACATGATCATCATCACATGCACACACATGATTGATATGTATCACGTATCACTATATATAAATAAGTTTCACGGGTGTATAATGTACATAGTTAAGCTAACCAGACTGACCGAATGAAGCTATTATTTTTATCAATTCAATACATATTATATAGGAAATGGATCATACACACTTGCACTTACATTTAAATAAATGTCGGTCTGATGTGCTAACGTCGTAGTATCTGTCTCATAATTCAATCTGCCAATTAATTAATCAGACAACCAAACATTCTTCTTCTACCCATAGTAGTATAATTTTATGCATACATGTAAGAAGAAGCAAATAGGAAGAATGTTGGACCTATACATGTATGAAGAACCTACCGCGAATAACAGAATAGTAGACTTAATTATGCTAACAAAAGTATACAACTTACATAAGCCGTGTTCAAACATTTAAAATGTTGTGGAACACTCTTTTAGATTCAATTTAGTCTGAATCGTAGTAATATATAATTAGTTATGATGATCATGCTCATTCGCCCTAATTACTATTGAGTCGTAGTAAGCTAATACTTCAAAATAAACCCACATGAGCATTTATAATTTATAGGATACATAATACAAGACAAAGCTTAAAATATTCTAGATTGTTCAAAACACAATGTCGTCAAAAGAGTTATATATTATGACTAACCTGTGTGTATCAGTTTCTCTTTCAATTCTAATATTAATGTAATAATGTATCATTACTATATACATCATGTTTAAAGATATATTATATCTAACCTACAATAATTTTTTTTTTTTTGCTTGTTTGATTATTTTAGCGTTCAATTGTACGACGAGAAAACGAAGATGTCACCTGTCGTACCAACAGGTAACTTTTATATTCTACTATGATATCATTATAGTATTACAAGCTTCATAATTAAAATCTAATATTATGATATTATATGTATTCCTTTTTCCAGTGTATGCGGTTGGGAAGTGTATGACTCTTACACGCGGAATTTGGAGTATTATGTTAGCTCATCGTAAGTTTCAAAATTAAACCGTAAACGAATTTACAAAAGTACAAAAACTCTAAAATTACCCCAACTTTATCAAATACTATGTACTTATGTTAACTTTATTTGAATGTTATCTTACCCTAGGTGCAAATGTGCCAATGAAGAGGCATGTATACGAATCGATGATGATGTCAGTATATCCGCCTACGTTTATCGTTGCAGGCCACGAAGAAATAAGAATAAAACGAAAACAACTACATCACAACCACAAAACAACACTACATTTTAATCCTAGTTTGAGAAATTAATTCCTAAAATTTTTAGATCTGAATGAATAATATAGTAAACTGTCAGGTTAAATAGGAATAGAGAGAGGTAAACCCTGCACAATGTATGCATTGATGTACATGTTATCATGAGAATCGTGAGCAATTCACTTACATATATATTTTGCTGAAAATTTTCTGCACCCGATATTCGATAATTCCATTTATAGTATAACTTTTATTCAGTTTTTTTTTTCATTTCTGAATATTGGCAAGAACTTATTTAAGGGGACGATTCAAAAGTTCAGTTTTTATATTATTACCTTTCACCATTTTTCCACTGCTAAATTTTTTTTCACTATCATCTAACGTAATTTTCTGGCTTTCTGTTACAAAAAGCATCAGAAATATATAATCAAAAGGTGGTCAAAACTATATGATTTTTGGAAATAGGAAATTCTAAATTCTACCCCTGAACCTTATACACAAAATTAATATTTGTATACAAAAAATGCGCAATGAACGTTGTTCATATAAGCCTCACCGAAATTTACATTTTTTTCTTACATTTACACATTACACATATGTATCAGCAAATACATTGCAAAGGGTTTACTTCTAATTATCATAATATTAAATAAATAGTCTTACAATTCGATGATGAAAACTAAAAACATGTATATTGTACTATTGTATATTATGTATTGTATAATTTATTCGAGTTGATGTTCTACACCGATTGGAGGATTTTTGTACATGCGTATATGTACTAATCAAGTCAAAACTATATATAATAATATAATGTTTTACAATATAATATTTAATATTTACAATGTTGATGTTCTGTAGAAGAATCTGACCTTTTATATATATGTAATGTAAGCGATTATATTATGTTCCCTCCAGTATATATATATATATATATATTATTATGTGTACTGAACAGGATCTTGTTCAAAAAACCAAAACAACAGCAACATCAAAAAAAACAAATCATTATATATATATAAACAGTATAGACAGCAAAGAAACAACAATAATAATTATTATTATTATATATAGATACATTCAACATTCATGATTCAAGTACAATATATATTATGTATAACTATATGCGTCTATATACATATATATTTGATAATCCTTTTATAATTGTATACCGAAATAACGCAAAATATTATTTTAGTTATACACACACGATACACTATAATATATATATATTATTATTACACATATAATATTTTGCCCTAACATAATTATTAGAGTACTACATACATATAATATATTATATTATACAGACAATATTTTGTATCCTGAGTTCAAAATGACTTTATGAAAAAGCTCAAAGAAAAAGGAGAAAAAGGAGGAAGACTATAATAATATATTATACATATTTAATGTAGGGGAAAAGAACCAGTATTTATTTTAACAGTGCAGTTTTATTTTATTACTATTAAGTATTTAATAATATTATGTTAATTTTTTAATTGTTTCTAAATATTATTGTACCTTAGTCCTTAGTATAATAATATAATCTTATGTACTTTTTTTCTCTTTTTTTATGATAAACTTTCACTTTTAACATAATATTTGTTTATGATTGTGCGCAACTATTAATTTTATGTTATATATGAGTCATAATAACTTATGACCTTTTTTTAAAGAAAAAAAATGAGCTATTTGGAACTACATTTGTCTCCATTTAATTATCATAGATACGATATAGAGGTATTTGTACTTTTAAGAGGCTCAAAGACAAATAATTATTTCCAAAAAAAAAAAAACAGAAAAATTTGATAAGAGACATTTTAATATTATTATATATATTTTCTTCAGTTACACTAGAAAAAGGAATACACATATTAATATCATATCAGATTTTACCTATGCAGCTTTTGTAGTCTGTAATACAAATGAGGACATTTTCTTACTCATTTTTTTTAAAGTTATATAGAATAATAACAAAATTATATGAAATGTACTAACGGACGGACGTATGACACACCTTTTTTCCTTCAGTTTTGCAAATTATCTACATATTATGCATTTTTACCCAAAATAAAGTCACCAAATCAAAATAATTTTGTTTATCTTAGAATCATTATAGTATAAAATTATTATTTATTATTATTGTTGTGCATGTCACATGAGAAAATGGTATTTTTTACTCTACCGTTTACTGTTTTTATATAGTTTTAGTACTTTGTACTGTTCAAAACCTGTTCAGTTGTTAACAGAAATGTAATAATATAATTTTACTCCGTATTTTTTATGTAATATATTATTATGAATCCATAATATATTTGACACAGTACATTTTGAGTACTGTACAATACACAAACTGCAGTATCTAATAGGTAAAGCATTTTATGTCTCAGTTGATTTTTAGCTGTTTTAAAAAAGGTATTAATTAATTTATATATTATAATGTTAGATTTATACCAAAACGATTAATGCTAAAACTCTCTGTATTATTATTAACTCTGTCATTCTCTATTTTCTATAATATATCATTCTCACATATATGTATGGTGTGTCCTATATATATATACAGTGATTAATGATTAATGATGTAAGAACAATATTTATGTAACGGACATGTACAACTTTATATATTATGTACATGTGTTACTGAATTATTAAAAATTAAAACCAAAACAGAACTACTGTGTCATAAATGAAGATGTGTTAGTATTTAGTATTTATTATCATATTAATGCATGTATGTGCACACAACATACGTATATATGTAACACGTTTCAAGAAAAATTGGTGTTTCTGCCTTTGACCTTTGACATATAAATATGCCTGTGTCACAAAAGACATACTTATTATTATATTATTATACTTTTAGGACAGACAAAATAAGAGATCCAAAACACAGCTGTGGGAACGAGATACCACTGCTAAACTATAATCTATAATAATGGCATTAAGATAATGAAAGGTTTTTACATACCTGATTGCTTATTCAGTATCTTTCATATTATTTTTCTTGATATAGTTGATTTACATATTACATGAAAGAAGGACTCGTCAAAATCATCAGCACAAAAGGAATATTTTAATCACTATACTTTTCCACTTTACACACTTTTACCTCATTTTAATAATAATTATGATGCATTTTTTATGTTTCAATTTTATCAGTCAGCACTGTGTCAGCACTACTGGTGCATATATTGACCAGTTATATTTTATATTAAAAAAACTATATAAGTAGTTACTAGTACACAAAACGTATTAAAAGTACATAATGAGGATGTTTTACACTAAAAGATAACACGTATATTATGTATAATATTATATTTACATATTTAACTGAGTTTTTTTTCTACTGAATTCTGAAAATTTGCAAAATTCATTCAAATTCGAAACAATCGGTAGATGCGATCTACTAGATGGCATTTTAAATAAACTGAAAAAAAAACGAATGCAAAATGCAAATAAATGTAGACTCTCTATCTATCTCTGTCTGTCACCTTTAAAGTTTGATTTTTATTTCCAAATCAAAAATAATAAGTCATAAGTCAAATTTACTGACTACAAGTTAAGTTCACTATTAGATCAACCCAAGCTAACGGCTAAGGTCATAGGTCATAATTCCGTGCCGCTTTTGCAGCTCAATAGACTTGAAGCCAAGACTTAACATGTATAACGTCGGCGATTTTACAGACATTTTCCCACAAGCAGCCTGCTTATTGAAATTTTGCAAAGAAAACCCATTTGTTATGGTCCATGGTCTTCAAAATCAGTTGAGAGAAGTGAAAAAAGTTGACAGCTATGGACATGACATCAGTTCCAACCTAGTCGTTTCGAGTTTTGATCATTTTGAACCAAAATTATATGGAAAAAGAGTCAAAACACACAAATTTTGGCTATATGGAAAAAAATAAAAATCTATATGGAAAAAGAGATTTAGCCATTATTTATTATTGTTGTTCTTATTTCATCTTTCCATGTTATTTAGTTGTTTATTGTAAAAAAAACTCTGTGTATTCATGTCATATGCTATATGTAATACCCTTTTTCTTTATTAAATATATGTGTATGCACATTATAGTATAAAAGTAATACATTTGAGTCTACATTTACTCATTGTTCATTATGTCATTCAATTTTATAAAACTTTATAATAATTGTCTTTTAATTTAAAGTACACTGTTATATATACGCCCATACAATTATCGACACTATCATAAAAAAAATCATTCATGTAAAAGCTGTAGTATGTAGTATTCTACGTAATGTATAACATTACTACTACTTAGGTATTTCCCATTTTCAAAAATTGTTGCAAGTTAGGTTATCACGCAAAATTTTGAATATTTTAAAGGCAGTCGCATGCAAACTATAGGACGTTTTCAAGATGAAACTATAATATGATCATAAACAGCAATTTGGACAATGTAATGATATACATAATATTTTGTCTCACTTTTGATGGTTAGCAAAAAAAACTAAACCGGTATATACATATACATTATACATATATATATATATATAGGTTCTTTACAACATAAAATCTCATGCTTAAGTACTTATATAGTTGTCCATGAAATGGGATTTGTGAAAATTTGTCAATATTTATGTGACTGTAGACTGTAGTGTGTGTATCGTCTCAGATGAGCAAGAAATTTATACAATGGATCTCATGAAGATTTCAACAAGAAAATAGAAAAACTAGAAGCAATAATTATACCCACACCTAAGTAATAATAAATTATGACCATTTTTTGGAGCAAACAAGTACGATTTATGACACGTAAAAGAATGGCCTTGCAAATCGCCGTCGTACATTGAAGTGATTTTTAACAATTTCAATTTTAAAATTCATTGTAACTGGTTAAATAAACGTTTCTCCACATCACACGCAATCATCAATATTAAATATTTTTTATGCTATAAAAGAATAAATGGCATTCTTTGTGAAGGATAACGAAATTTTTATACTGCACATTACTTACATCCTTTAAATAATTTTTTTTCATCATTTAAAATATGTAATAGCTAATATAGCTTTGTTCAGTTTCAAAATCATTCAGTCGAGATTTTATTTCCAGCGCACATGTATAGGTGCTTAATTGTACAGCTATCAGTAAAAAAGCTAGTAAAACAAGCCAATGGCATACAGTTAATTTTAATATACAGTTAAATTTTTGTTTGACAACAACTCGTGTTTATCCTTTTATTATATTACAGCAAAATCAAAATGTCTTCCACAGCAAATGCTGCGGTTAAAAATAGTACTGGACTCGAAAGTTATATTACAAAAGATTTTTTAGAAACTGCTTTGGGCGAAAAAATTGAAAACTTTAAAGTCACTGTTGGATCAAATGTCGGAGATAATTTTACTTCTGTTCTCTACGCCGTGCATGTTCTCATTAAAGGCGATACCAAGTCGAAACATTTATTAATAAAAACATATCCGATTCTTGAAGCTCGTCAAAAATTTCTCAATGAAACAAACCTTTTTTCAAAAGAGATTAAAGTTTACGATGAATTTCTTCGTGATTTAGTTAAATTTCAAAAAGAAGGTGGAAAAGATGAGTCACTGATTATACATCCATCAGTTCCTCAGTTTATATGTGGAAAAGCATTAGATTATTTTCAAGGTTCGTCCATCTTTCTAATAAAATACATAGTAAATAATACATATATGTAAAAGCCTACAAAATGATAAATCATAAAAACAAAAAACAATTCTTTTGTTTACAGATGATGTCGACGGAAATGCATATTCTTCACCTCTTCAAAACTATTTGATCATGGCCGATATAAGACCATTGGGTTACAAAATGACAGAAAAAACTAAAGGGTTGGATTTTAATCATTGTGCTCTGGCTGTAAAAGCTCTAGCTGAGATTCACGCACTCGGATTGGCACTCAAAAAAACATGGAGGATCGACAGTCTTGTATCACAATATCCATATTTGAAAGACTTGTGCTTTAATAACAATGGTCAAATTGTAGGTTACATGATCAACAAGAACTTTCAGCTAGTTGTGGACATGGTAAAGGAAAAATTCGGAGAAAACTCAACTACAATGAAATTTATTGAGAAAATACAAAAAATTGGTCCATCAAAGGTTCTTTCATCATTTATTCCCCATTCGGGGAAAATAGATGAGAAGGAAGTGTGCTCTTATCTCCTTAAAAATGAAGAAGATGAACTAGGAATAGAGCACGGATACATACAGTGTGGTAAGTCAATTTTATAAGTACATGTGTGTAGAGAAACTTGACATATGTAAATGTATTAGATAATATTGCATCAAGAATCAAGAATAGTTGACAATGTATTATAGAAAAGATTTTTTTCCCGTGCAGATTCTTTTACAAGTTCTTGCCACGGAGACTCTTGGCTAAATAACATGCTGTTTCGGTACTCAGCTGACGAGGTTCCAACGGATATTATAATGGTTGATTTACAAATGTATAGAGAAGGTTGTATTTCGACAGATTTGTCCTACATGTTCTACACATCAACTACATACGAGTTTCGAAAAATGCACTTGGAATCTCTTCTTCGTCTATATTATGAAACCTTCCTATCATTCTGCACAACCTTGGGTGTTGAGCCTTTTGATGGATTTACATTTGAAAATTTAAAACTTCGGTTTAAAAGAGCAAAGTTGTTTGGACTAGTTTCTGCCGCACTTATCGTTCCCGTAATTCTCAGTGAGGAAGCATTAGATTTGGACAAAGTGGAAGTGAATACAGCAGGTGTTCAGGAGGAAGCAACGTTTAGTGATCTATTTAAATCTTTAACACATGACTCAAGCAAAAACACAAAGGTAATAGAGTATTTACTTGGCATTGTTAATGAGTTGATAGAAGACAATGTTCTATAGAAAACTGAAGGAGTACGGATAAACATTCATAATATATACATAATATATGTATTATGTATTGTGTATTAGGTATGCATTTTACAAGATGTAATATATGTAATATGTAATATATGCTTACTTTAATCAAATGCATTCGAATGGTGAAATGTTTTCAAAATTTCTTTCCATATACTTTATATAATATATATATAATATTATAAGTTATAAGAATAAAAATTTAATACAAAATCCTAATACT